>JAYMFT010087532.1:0-14113 GCA_038088735.1 Panulirus argus | reverse complement strand
TATATATATATAAAATGTGTGTGTGTGTGTGTGTGTGTATTTTTACTCATGACTGACCCAGAATCATTTTCTAAAAAAAAGGTTCCGGTATTACCCACGACCTCCTTTCCAGAGGCTCCTGCACACCAAGACCGCGTTACTTTCAGGAGCAGGGAAAGGATGGACCCCTTTGGAGTCAAAAGTTCTTTGACCCAACTATGCTCCCAGTGATACAGCCTCGCCAAAGGTGACTCTCCACTTGAAATACAACATCTGCAGGCGGAGTCAATATTCATTTAAGTGCATTTATCACTAGGCGTCTTTCTAGAGTGTTGGTGTTATTAAGGCCTTCTTTCCAGAGGCTCCTACACTCAAGGCGGCACTACCTCCAGTAACAGGGAAATGTGGACATCTTTGGGGTGAGTTCTTTGACGGAACTGTATGTCCAGTGATACGGTGGAACCCAATATAGGCGGAGTCCGACAATACCTGCGAAGTTAAAGAGAGAGAGAGAGAGAGAGAGAGAGAGAGAGAGAGAGAGAGAGAGAGAGTGTGTAGTACATGCAGAGATACGGAGGTGACGGTGGTCATGGATAGCCTAGCCTGTTTTCCTTTTTATATCTCTTGTCATTTTAATGTACTGTCCTACCTGCCACTTCAACACCCATTTCCAGACTCGCCGACACATAACCACTGTCTGTCACTCCCTAGATCAGCTTATACCTGTTGCGGACGAATAGCATAAGCTGCTTGAGAGAAAAATTGTATCTGTTGAGAAGTATCTCAAGTAGAAAATTGTCTCCAACGTCCGGGGCGTGTCTGGAAGACAATGGTTTTGTATATTAAATAGGGATTGTATCATCAGCGTCCTTTGTTGCAGCTGTGGGAGGCTTTGTGTCGGCAGGTGAGACTCTATCTCCACAACTAAGACAATGATACCACTTACAGTGGGACGGAGTTTGTTCTCCTATCACTAATGACCTTTCTTGGGTACATGTACACACACCTACTGAACTTAAATCTGTCATTTCTAATAGAAATATTGTGAGAGCAAAATGAGGACCTGGCAATATTTGTCACAGTAGCTGCCTTGTATGATACAGTTAAAACTCACGATGTAATAAAGAACAAAAAATAACTATCTCAGAAGATCTGTACGTGATGTGTGTGTGCGAGTAGTATGTTGGCTAGACTTGACGTGACGAGCCTGTACTTTTTTGTTGAGCTTGAGCGTGACATCCCTCATCTTGACCAAGCTGAGCGTGACAAGCATATATCGGCTAGGCTTGGGCGTGAGAATTCTGCATGTATTTAGGTAGGCTTGAGCGTAACACATCTCCACCTATTGGCTAGACTTGGGCGTGACATACCTGCACCTATTGGCTAGGTTTGGGCATGACGTGCATGCACTTATTGTGTAGGCTTGAGCGTGACAAGCCGCACATTCTGCCTAGGTTTCGGCGTGACAAATCTGCACCAGAAGTATGAGTTTAACTCACCGGGGAGACGAAACTAACCCATGGGATCTTTAATTTCCAAGTGACACAGGACATGAAGGTGTCTCCCACTTGTCGTGGCTTTTTTAGGCCATAAATCTAATTAAAACAGATAATCTATAATATGTACTGCATATTGGATGGGATCGATTGGGCCAATCAATTCGATTCTGTTAACAGTTTGACACAATTCCAAGGTGACTGGAAGTTTTGATTATTATCAGTTGGTAGTTACTGAAACAGTATGTAACATGTGTCATTATAATCGTTCCTGTCAGGATAAACTGTTAAAGTCCGACTCTTATCTCTGATAGGATATCTTGTCCACCTACCGTATCAGCACTGTTCTCTACGTTCTAAATAAGTGTTTCCTGCAGTGAAACTCGGAGAGACAGACGATCATTCGAAAATAACCCAACATTAGGAGTGGGGCTGCTTTATGTAAACTTTGTGTGTCTGTTGAAGTGTCTTTGTTAATTTTGTCTAGTCCAGTGTTCGGCCAATAGCTACAGGAATTTGGCGTTGAATTTAGTAACCAAGGTCACTATAGCCTGAAAGTTATATAATAATATCCAGCTCGTTTGTCCCTCAGCCACATCTGTGTAGGAGGGAGAGTTCTCCACGACTGTACCACCTGTCAGGCTATCCTGCCGCACGAGCGCCTGTCATCCGCTCCCTGCGGGAGTGTCCGGCTACTAATCTAGTCACAGACGACGAGACAACGGCACCTCCCACGTCCGTATCATCCTCACTTTGCCTTTTCTCTGGTCTAATCTAAGTGACTGGATTTTATGTGCTTGTTTGTTAGCGGCCAGATGTTAACCTCTTTAGTAAGTCGGCACGCTCCGTAGTGTCATCAGCTGTGACACTATTTTCATTAACGATGCGACAATCTTCCAGTCCTGGATGATGAATTCACTGACATCGCCGCGCCTGGCCACTTATTATCGCATTCGGCAGCGGACAAGTTGCGACATGTGACTTCACCTGACCTCTTGGTCACGCCCACGGCGTCGCTGACCCCATCGGATGAATGACTCCCAAGGGGATCATACAGGTCCGCCTTCGTTCGTCTATAACCACCTACAGAGTAGCGTGGCACGGCGCAAATAGATACCACAGCAATTATCATCTAATTCTGTCAAGTAGCCGCCTTGTCTCAGACAATAAGTGCACCGCTCTAGCGCCTGAAGTATTGGCCATGTGACTCCAGATTCTAGTAGCAGTACACCATATGACTCCCGACTCTTCATCATTCCTGGCACGGCTCTGTGATGTCTCATCTCCCACAACCCCCTTCAATAGGACTCACTTGGGGCATCTCCACAGCCCGTCTCGAAAACCATCTTGAATCACTAAACCTACGGCCACTTGCTCAGGACGAAGAATTCCCCCCACCCTTCAGGAAGAAGCTCTGCGAGACCCGGCAACCATGCACCTTTCCCACGGCACTTGCCTCATCTCCTGCACCTGCACAGTACCACAGGAATTCTGGCTACATCTCACCTTACATCATTTGCCCTCACATTCTTACCATAAGTCACCACCTCCAGTAGCATCCTCCCCTTGGCTATATCACCCTTGTACATCACCCAGTAAAGCACTGTGCTGTTCTTGTTACTCGAGTTCCCTCTTTCAAGTTGGCGATGGAGGACAGGCCGACATAGCCAGAGATCGTACCTTCGTGTCATAGGCGTAACGTCGTGTTCAGGATTTTATTTTTGTCAGCGTAAGAACAGAGGTAGAGGTGTCTGTAATTTGCTATAGGGTCACTGTTATCAGAGGGCTAATAACCAACCACGTAATGGGCTCCGGCAGAGGGCGGACGGCACCGATAACGGACAACACCTCCGGACGTCCCACTGACGACGAACAGAGACTATTGTTACGCCTCAACACCCGTGATGATCCACCGACCTACTACTACCAGCACCGTACACAACACGCTCATCCCCAATACATTAACAAAATAAAAGGAAGAGGTTGGACAGGAGAAAGCGTAGCTGAGAAAAAGATTGTTAAGGTTTATGGTCCAGGTTTTAGTGAGGTGTGTGTTAGGTTTGTTGGTTACGTATTTCTGTTCTTTTGTTTGTAACCTGAGATGACTGTGTGAGTGTGTATAATGATGTTATTGCTTGTTAGTTTGAGACAGGAACGGGCCAAATAAGGTAAGAATTGTAAGGTAAGAATTGTTCATTGTGTGTATGGAGCCCCTCCTAGTGTTTTGTGTTCCCTAGGGTAGCAGGCGTGTTCCATATTTGTATCACTGTCAAGGTCCCGGATATGTCAATAGTTTGTGTCTCCGTTGTCTTTTGGTGACGCTTCCCTTTAGCACGTACCAGTTGGTCTTACGTTGTCAGTGATGCTGTTTTTCAGTATTCTGACGCAGGGATATTGCTCTTTTGTGACGAACCACAGGGTCTTATTTTGTATCATGTGTAGCTTCAGCGTGCGTGATTTGTAGGAGAGATGAATAGGTATTAGGGAACAGGTCATGACGCTCTCTGCTTCAAGACAGAATTGTCAACCAAAAACGTTTTTTTGGCCGGTGAAACTTCTCAAGTCTACAGACATGATTATGATCCACGAACCAAAGTTTTAGGAGTTATCGTGTCTCAGTTGACAACCTAGTCTCTCATCTCTCTCTCTCTCTCTCTCTCTCTCTAAGTGCTTACGTTCTGCCAGCCTTGCCTAATGTTTGGCTGGGATTTGGTTATTTGGAATTTAGGCCTATTGACTAACGGTCGTCAACGTCAAGTTATAACCATTTGAAATATTTTGAAGGTAATGACCAGGTACGACCATCTGTGGATTTCCACACCTCCACGTTATGTTTGCAGGTAAACATCAGTATCTCTGTTTGCAAAACTATTAGATATTTTCTGATGATAATTACTACTTACTTTAAAATGGTACTAATGCGTGTGTTTATCTCAACAAACAAATCTATACTATTTACCATAAACAGGAGCGTCCCTCAGGGCTCTGTTATCTCAGGAAACAGTTTGATATCATCTACTGTAGAGGTGAGCTAGCTCATGCATGGTACTGGCTTGATGTAGTTATGCTACATGGGACGTTGTAACTCAAAGTGTTCCACGGGATTCATGTGTTTTACATCTTCGTGCTTGTCCTCAGGCTGAATCAGTACAGAGCATCTACTCAGAGATTAAACTGTGTTCGTACATAACACATAGATGTGATGGTATACTATGCGTTACGTGAACTTGACCCCTCTAGCATGATGGTGTGACCCTTGAGTACGACGATGGGTATGATGTCCTATCCTCTGACCTGTCCTTTCCCGTTGTACACAGCAGGTTAGCCCACAGGAATCGTCGGAATGATGATTTGGTGATGATGGTGGTGGTGGTGTGTGTGTGTGTGTGTGTGTGTGTGTGTGTGTGCGGGGGGGGGATGAGCGGAGGGAAGGTGTTGACACGTGATCCGTCTCCCGCCATGATAGTACCCGCCAGTCACGCCAGGTGGGTCGCCAGCAAGCCGCCACTACACCAGCAGTCCATCCAGTTAACCCGCCAACCAGCCAGCCAGCCGGGTAGATCACCAACCAAACAGCCGGCTGGCTATCCAATTAGTCATTTATACCGCCAGCCAGCTGACTGTTAAGCTGCTCCTTTTAATCATCTAACTTCTGTGACTGTGAAGACCGAGAGGGATACAGAAGCACTGGTGACAATATTCACAGCGCTTTCCTGGGTGATGTACAGATGTTAAGAGCTGGGTCATGTGACGTGGGATTATGGTAAGAAGAGTTGCGTGGTGCCGGGTCTCTTGGAGCTTCTGTAAGAGAAAGGCAGCGAGAGCCATAACCCTGAGTTAGTGGGCGGATGCCGTTCGTGCTTTATACTGCAGAAGGCCGTAGGAGCGGCCGCAGATCTAGCTGTTCAAACTGCTTTTCGAGACAGACTGGGGCGATGTCTGAAGAGAATCCTGCCGATGAGGACCGTGGGAGATGAAGCAACACCGATCCCTGACTGGGAGGGGCAATAGTCAGGAGTCATGTGGTGTGTTGCTACTGACGATGGCGAATCCATGGGGGATCCTGGAGGCAAGACATCATGGCAGGAGACATCAGGACGCTGGTTTGCACTCATGTGTGAACCATGGATTGTCTGGCTGATTTTCTTTCGGTGATGCCCAAGAGTCTAATTAGAGGCAGTGAGGGTAAGCCAGGCAAATCGTGACTAATGTGAGGGTAGCAGCCAAGCTCGTTGCTGTTTTTATCACCACGTCTTTGCAAACAGGCCTTCTGTCGTTCAGGTCGAGAGTGATCTCTGACACCTGGCCAAGCAGGTCTTAAGTCAGCGTGAGTTTTCTTTCGTATTAGTGGCTTAATGCGATAATGACACTACCAGGTAAAGCGACCCGTGACTGATATCGTCGACCAAAGCTCGAGAATGAGTGTCGCGGTTAATGACACTAAAATAGCCATCAAGAGCACCAGTCAGTCAGCCAGTCCACAGACCAACCAACCCGCCAGTTAGCCGACCAGCCTAACCTGCCAGCCACCTACCTAGCCAGACAGTCGGCCAACCAAACATCCAACCCAGGCCAGCCAGCTCCCATGCCGGTAATAATGAATCAGTCAACCAGCACGCCAGGAAATTCGCCAGCTAGACAGTCAGCCATATCACCACCAACATATCAACCAGCCACCTACCAGCCTGCTACTCATCGACCAGTCCAGACCACAACCGTCGACCAGAGACGGGCACTTCTTGAGGTGTGCGAATTCTCGAGGAGCAAAGTAGCTTCAAAATATCCTTTGGAATATTTCTATTATTTTATGTATGAATCATGTGTATGGTGGAGACTTTGGCTGCCTCACAACCCAGCAGGAAACCATCAGATTCAGCAACAAACGACTGTAAATAATCAACTTCCTGCCTCATTTCACCGCCTGTCGAAGTCTTTGTTGAATTTGTTTGTTGAACTTTGTAAATTTTCTGGTTTAATAAACTGATACGGACGAGTAAGGTAAATGAAATCCACACCGTATGGTGGAGTAATGCCACACTGAACGATAGGATGGTACCACACTCTATGGTGGAATACAGTCACACTGTATGGCGGAATAAAACCACACTATATGGTGGAATACAGCCACACTACACATAGCGGAATACAGTAAAACTGTATGGTGGAGTAGAACCTGCAAGGTGGAGTAGAACCACAATGTTTAGTGGAGCAGAGTCACATCTTATGATGGAGCAGAGCCGCACTGTATTTCGGCGCGGTGTTGTGTTTATCATAATCTTGATCACTTGCGCATGATTTCTGCGCACATCCCAAGCATGTGCAATAATGAACAGTTTATCAATTCTGCCAACGTTAAATAACCAGACTAACATATAATGACATAATGATCACAAGCAGTGAGTTGTAGCTCCAGATAAACACTAATGAATGACATAAACATTCGTCCCAACCTAAAATAAAAAAAGGTTTTTCAAGCTTGTTTAGGTTAGGTTAGGTTAGGTAAGATTAACTTAGGCTTGGTTGGGACAGGTTAGAGTACAGACCTACCCTCATCTAACCTAACCTGGGCGAGACAGACGTTGGGTACGGGAAAGGAGGTGGGAGGGGTGCAATAATATTAACTCACCTCCCTAATTGCATGTCACATTTCACATTGCTCACCTCCCTCCTGACACGTCATACTTCATACTGCTTACCTTCCTTCTGGCATGTCATGCTTCACACTGCACACTCTCCTGGCACGTCATACTTCACACTGCTTACCTCCCTTCTGGCATGTCATACTTCACACTGCTTACCTCCCTTCTGGCACGTCATACTTCACACTGCATACCTCCCTCCTGGCACGTCATATACTTCACACTGCTCACCTCTCTTCTGGCATGTCATACTTCACACTGCTTACCTCCCATCTGGAATGGCATACTTCACACTGCTCACCTCCCTCCTGGCATGGCATACTTCACACTGCTCACCTCCCTCCTGGCACGTCATACTTCACACTGCTTACCTCCCCTCTGGCATGTCATACTTCACACTGCACACCTCCCTCCTGGCACGTCATACTTCACACTGCTCACTTCCCTTCTGGCACGTCATACTTTACACTGCTCATCTCCCATCTGGCATGGCATACTTCACACTGCTCACCTCTTATCAGGCATGGCATACTTCACACTGCTCACCTCCCTCCTGTCACGTCATACTTCACACTGCTTACCTCCCTCTGGCATGTCATGCTTCACACTGCACACCTCCCTTCTGGGACGTCATACTTCACACTGCTTACCTTCCTTCTGGCATGTCATACTTCACACTGCACACCTCCCTCCTGGCACGTCATACTTCAGACTGCTTACCTCTTTTTTGCCATGTCATACTTCACACTGCTCATCTCCCATCTGGCATGGCATACTTCACACTGCTCACCCCCCTCCTGACTTGTCATACTTGACATTGCAGACCTCCCTTCTGGCTCGTCATACTTCACACTGCTTATCTCCCTTCGGCATGTCATACTTCACACTGCTTACCTCCCTTCTGGCATGTCATACTTCACACTGCACACCTCCCTCCTGGCACGTCATACTTCACGCTGCTTACCTCCTCCTGGCACGTCATACTTCACACTGCTCACCTCCCTTCTGGCACGTCATACTTCACACTGCTCATCTCCCATCTGGCATGGCATACTTCACACTGCTCACCTCTCATCTGGCATGGCATACTTAACACTGCTCACCTCCCTCCTGGCACGTCATACTTCACACTGCTTACCTCCCTCTGACATGTCATGCTTCACACTGCACACCTCCCTTCTGGGACGTCATACTTCACACTGCTTATCTTCCTTCTGGCATGTCATACTTCACACCGCTCACCATCCTTCTGGCACGTCATACTTCACACTGTTCACCTCCCTCCTGGCACGTCATACTTCACATTGCACACCTCCCTCCTGACACGTCATACTTCACGCTGCTTACCTCCCTTCTGGCATGTCATACTTCACACTGCTCACCTCCCTCCTGGCACGTCGTACTTCACACTGCTCACCTCTTCCTGGCACGTCATACTTCACACTGCACACCTCCCTCCTGGCACTTCATACTTCACACTGCACACCTCCCTCCTGGCACGTCATACTTCACACTGCTCACCTCCCTCCTGGCACGTCATACTTCACACTGCACACCTCCCTCCTGGCACGTCATAATTCACACTGCTCCCCTCTTTCCTGGCACGTCATACTTCACACTGCTCACTTCTCTCCTGGCACGTCATACTTCACACTGCTCACCTCTCTTCTGGCATGCCATACTTCACACTGCTTATCTCCCATCTGGCATGGCATACTTCACACTGCTCACCTCCCTCCTGGCATGTCATACTTCACACTGCTCATCTCCCTCCTGGCACGCCATACTTCACGCTGATCACCTCCCTTCTGGAATGTCATACTTCACACTGCTCACCTCTCTCCTGGCACTTCGTAGCTCACACTGCTCACCTCTCTCCTGGCACGTCATACTTTACACTGCTCACCTCCCTCCTGGGACGTCATAACTCACACTGCACACCTCCCTCCTGGCATGTCATACTTCATACTGTTCACCTCTTTCCTGGCACGTCACACTTCACACTGCTCACCTCCCACCTAGCACGTCATACTTCACACTGCTCCCCTCTTTCCTGGCACGTCATACTTCATACCGCTCACCTCCCTCCTGGCACATCATACTTCACGCTGCGCTCCTCCCTCCTGGCAGGTGTGCGCACACTGATGCAGGACTGGTCAACAATATTAATGACTTCGGTTGTTTCATATCTTCTTTTGCTCCTTTTCTTTTTTAGCATTCCAACTTTTTCTTTGTCGTCATTTTCTTTTGTTTCTCCGTAATTCTTTTCTTTACTTTGTTTTCTTCTTTCTTTTATTTTCTTGGTTTGAAGTCTCTCTTCATACGCATGTTTTTCTAGCTGCTCTGGTCTCAGTTCCCATTGACCTAGTATCTGGCTCAAACAATGGGTGGGCAGCACGGGTGGGCGGCAGCGCGTGCCCCGTGCCCAGGGGCAGGTGGCTGCCATCTTCATCATGACCACATCTGTCACCCGCAACAAACTTGTTTACTTCAGAATATTTTCTTTCAAACTGAGAGCGTTCCCGTAACAAAATGGCTGAAGCCACAGATTACTTCAGATCTTTCTCCATGATTTTATCTTACAGACCATGATCCAAAATTCAACATTGCCATTATGCTGATAAGAATGTGGCAGTGTTCAGTTGTTGAGTTAACATGGTTTCCAGTCATCAGCAGTAGAAGTGAGTTCCTCCTCCTCCACACCAGGTAGTTACCTCACTCACCAGATTCCCGATACACTCTAGTGATTCACAGTCATGTCTTGCGTCAGGTTTCACAACCATGAAGCTGTTGTACCCGTCTTTCCCACAGATGGGGACCCACCTGAGCGTGAGTCAACACTCATACGGGACTTAACAATCTTTATCATCAAGGCTACACTTAGTCTCAAACTCAATGAAAAATCTTTTTAGTTGTTTCCCCAAGTTTTGCAGTCACAGCTGGCAACTGATTAGATTTCTTGTTGATTTTGTGACAAAATATCTGCTTCAACACAACGGAGGTGAAGCGACAATAAGAACCCTGACCGTTGTTTCTGTGGCGCCTCTGAGACAGCAATGGGTAATTCTGCATGCCTGCTTAGGACACCGCGTTTGAATTTTACATTCATTACCATTTATGTGTTCCACCTGCCCCTCACCTCCTTGAAGCAGACCACCCTAGGACACATAGACTGTGGTAAGTCTCGTGATGGGGTTTCATCAAAAGGTTTCAAGTATTTTGCCACAAGCGGAAAATGTTCCATGTACATACTGTACTAGATTGATATATTTCAACAAAACATATTTTCTGATGCCCAAATCAGCTGGACACATCAAAAATCTCTCGTTCTGCCGCAGATGAGGAAAGCAACAAGGGTTACAGCTAGTTTTTCAATAGTACTTCCACATGTGTCTGAAACCTCAACAAAAGTAGTTACCATAGAATTTAACACCCTGTGAACATGCATCACTCGTACCTCTTAACTCTCACTCTGAACCTCAGGCTCCACCATATCTCCAATCAGTTTTGTTTACATCGATGTTATATGAAGTAAACAGCTAGATGTAATGAGCTACTTTAAAAAAGTTGGAATTGCTTCGTACTTGAGTATGGTTTAAGGCCATGGTAGACGCCTTTCATCATCGTGGTTCACAATGCAATAGTGCTATCTGCAAACTATCCTGAATGACACGTCAACCATCACGACAATAAGAACTACCACATTCACACGCAATATTCACCCCACACATTTCTTTCCACCTCTGAGGGACATCATATGTACTCTTCAAAAGATCTTGCAGATTTGTAGGTTAGCTTTAAAACTTACCATGCTCATAATAAACACATCATACATGGAAGCTAAACTTAAGTACTATATTTCATTAGTACGTCTGAAATCAATTCTAAGTAACCAGTGAATTTCTGACTTTAAGCATAAACCACAACCATTTCCTTTGTCAGTAATTCAGCTAAAAAATACAGGATTGTTTTTATACTGGAAAATGTACGAGACCAAAAATAACCTGCCAGGAGGGTAAGGGAGAAATAATTCTACCTCCATTGTCCCTGCGTGTCATAGAAAGCGACTAAAGGGGGAGGGAGCTGGGAGGCTGGAAACACTCCCCTTCTTGTATTTCAATTTCTACTGCCAGAACAGAAGAAAGAGACAAGCGGGGAGTGCTCATCCTCTGCGAAGGCTCAGGATGGGGTGTCCAAATGTGTGTGGATGTAGCCAAGATGAGAAGAGAGAGAGAAAAAAAGGAAAGAAACCTATCAGTTCTGGCTTTGAGTGAAACAAAGCTTAAGGGGTAGAGGTGGAGTATGATTTGGAAATGTCTTAGGAGTAAAGTCAATGGTTGATGACACTACAAGAGCTAAGGATGGTGTAAAACTACCCCTGAATCAGGAGTTGCAGGAGTGTGTGAAAGAGTGCAAGGAAATGATGAGGGTGGAAATAAATTTGAATGGCGAGAGATGGGTGATTATCAGCGTTTATGCACCTGTCCACGAAAAGAAAGATCATGAAAGGCAAGCATTTTGGGAGCAGCTGAGTGAGTGTATCAGCAGTATTGGTGCAAGAGGCCGGGTATTACTGATGGTAGATGTGGCAGTTGAAGGTATATTTGGTGCGCATGGGGTATTCAGTGTTATGAATGGAAATGGTGAGTAGCCTGTGGAGTTGTGTGCTGAAAAGGACTGGTTACTAGTAATACCTGGTCTGAAAAGAGGGACATGCATAAGTATAAGTATGTGAGTAGGAAAGATGATCAGCAGGCATTACTGGATTCCATATGTAAATGTCCTCAGTGGGGTAGCTGGTGGGATGTCTGATTACTAGCTTGTGGAAGATAGGGTTAAGATTGGTAGAGGTTTTAGGAAAAGAGGAAAAAATATCGGTGAGAAGAGAGTGGTGAGAGTAAGCGAGCTTGGAAAACAGAATTTGTGAAGAAATTTGGCCTCCCTGTTCTCCTTGTACCCTCTGCCTCTGACACACATATCTCTGTCAACTTTTCCTAAGTCATTCTCTCCTTATGTCCAAACCACATCAGCACACCCTCTTCTGCTCTCTCAGTCACACTCTATATTACTATACATCTCTCTTACCCTTTCATTACTTACTCGATCAAACCACCTCAAACCACATATTGTCCTCAGACATTTCATTTCCAACATATCCAGCCTTCTCCTCTGCAATGCTTTATCTATGGCCAATGTCTCGCATCCATATAAATTTGTTGGGACTATTATATCTTTAAGCATACCCATTTTTGCCCTCCCAGATAACATTCTCTCTTTCCTCACATTCTTCAGCGCTCCCTGAACCTTCACCCCTCACTCTCCATATGACTCACTTCCGTTTCCATGGTTTCATTTGCTGCTATGTCCACTTCCAGGTATCTTAAATATTTCACTTCTTCCAAGTTTTCTCCAGTCAGACTTACATCTCAGCTAACCTGTCCCGCAACCTTGCTAAACCTAATAACTTTGCTTGTATTCACATTTACCCTTAACTTCCTCCTTTTTCACACTCCTCCATACTTAGTCATCAAATTCTACAGTTTCTCATTAGTCTGCCTACTGTGTTGCATCATCATCAAACAAAAACTGACTCAGTTCCCAGGCCACCTCGTTCCCCTGAGACTGCATACTCGCCCTTCTCTCCAAGACTCGCACATTTACCTCCCTCACCATCTCATCCATAAACAAATTGAACAACCATGGTGACATCACATATCCCTGCCGCAGACCAACCTTCGTTTGGAACAATTCACTTTCTTGTTCATTCTCTTACACAAGCCTTACACCCTTGATAAAAACTTCTCACTGCTTCTAGCAGCTTTCCTCCCACACCTTATATTCTTAAAACCTTCTACAAAACAACTTTACCTCTTCATCCCACCATTCGCTACCCTTCCTTTTCTGCCCACCTCCAACCTTTCTCATGCCACATACATCTCTTGCACGTGCCATCACTGCTTCCCTAAATACATCCCATTCCTCAACCACTCCCCTTGCTTCATTTACTCTCACCTTTTGCCATCTTATTCTCCATTTCTCCTAGTATTTCTTCACACAGACTCTCTTTTCCAAGCTCACTTACTCTCACCACTCTCTTTTCCCCGAATTTTTTTCCTCTTTTCCGAAAGCCACACAAATCTTCGCCCTTGCTTCCACAAGATAGTGATCAGACATCCCAACAGCTGCCCCTTTCAACATATTTTCATCCAAAAGCCTCTCTTTTACACGCCTTTCAATTTACATGTAATCCAGTAATGCCCGCTGACCATCTCTCCTACTCACATATGTATACATGTGTAAGTTCCTCTTTTTAAACCAGGTATTTCCAATCACCAGTCCTTTTTCAGCACACAAATTCACAAGCTGTTCACCATTTCCATTCATAACACTGAATAATCCATGCGCCCCAATTATACCCTAAACTGCCACATTACTTACCTTCGCATTTAAATCATCAATCACTAATACCTGGTCTCATGCACCAAAACTGCTGACACACTCACTTAACTGCTCCCAAAACACTTGCTTCTCAAGATCTTCTTCTCATGACCAGGTGCATAAGCACCAATAATTACCCATCTCCTGCCATACACCCTCAGTTTTACCCACATCAGTCTAGAATTTACTTCCTTACACACTCCCACAACACCTGCTTCAGGAGTAGCGCTACTCCTTCCTTAGCTCTAGTCATCTCACCAACCCCTGACTTTACTCCCAAGACTTTTCCAAGCCATTCTTCGCCTTTACCCTTGAGCTTCGTTTCAGTCAGAGCCAGAACATCCATGTTTCTTTTCTCAAACATACTACCTATCTCTCCTTTCTTCTCATCTTGGTTACATTCACACACATTCAGACTCCCCAGTCCTTGCCATCGAGGAGGATGAGCACTCCCATCTTGACTCCTTCTTCTGCTTCCTCTTTTAGATATTGAAATACAGGAGATGGGAGGGGGAGGGGGTCCAGTCCCCCCCCCCGCTCCTGGCCTCAGTAGTCGTCTTT
>JAYMFT010087521.1:0-14113 GCA_038088735.1 Panulirus argus | reverse complement strand
AGGCACACAGAAGCTCCAAGCTTTCGACTGTATTTCAAGCCACTTTGAAGGATACAAAATCAACGTGAACAAGAGAAAGTACACAAAAGCAGCCCACACCACAGCCGAGGAAACAAGGAACAGCTGATCTGAGAAACATGGAAAGGTTTTGACCCGTCCCTCTACCTGGCAAAGGTCGTCAGGTCAGCTACTGATTCCTTAATTTTGCCACATTTCAACAGAGATTTCTTTCAGATATCCTATTTGTACATTCCTCCACTCAAGTCTATAGTGATGTTAACTTTGATAAGAGTGGATTCAACAATAAGCCTTTCAATATATATATATATATATATATATATATATATATATATATATATATATATATATATATATATTTCCTCTTTGGGGAGATGGCATCTGCACCAGGCGAATGAATTTTAAAGACCAAAATAAAACATGCAACTGTTCTAGAATCAGTAAATATCATAGTGTTATTTTCCTTGACTCGACGCAAGATAAAGAACCGAAAAAAAAAATCACAAGACAGACTAAATCATGAGAGAGAATAATGCCATTATTAATCCAAATGACAGAGTCACATTAACGTCAGATGAATAACTAATAATGATCGTAAGTCATATTCACAACTGAGGGCTGAGTGGCACGAGCACAGTTACAGTTAGAATGATCAGACCCCACAGACTGGGCGGCAGAAGCTCTGAACATTGTGGTATCGTCTCCTGCCCAACACATACTGTCTGGCCGTTAAAGGGACTCTGTAGTGCCTGTGGGGGTTGGGATGCCTTGTGGTTACGAGATTGGAGGGGGGGGTTTAGGCCTGGGTAGGCGAGTGCCATAAGGGCAAGAAAAAGAAATTAATTTTATTTTATCTTAGCTAGGTGTATTGACAAAGTCATTCAAAATTATTGATAATTGGATGGGCTTTAGAGTTGCCTGGGGACGAAATTAAGATCCTATTATTAGTCAGTGTGTATAGGAAACGATACCACACTGTCCTGACCCACATTGACCGCTGAAAGCGGAGTGATTTATGGTGGGGAGGTAGGGGTGAGGTTGGCCTGGGGAGCTGGGTGAGTCTAAGCCAACTCGCTTGATATTCTCAATTTTTGACAGTTCTCTCATAATGATTTGGTTGATGATAGGATGGGCTTTGAAGTTACCTAGGGACAGATTGAAGTTCTTAGTATTAGCAATGATGATCGCCTCAATAGTACTGCGAGTACGCGAAACTAGCCGTGCCACACATGTATAGATAGATAAACTGAAAGTTAAATAAAACTGTGAACTTCTGAAGTGCGGTTTCACCTACATAACTGCCATCACGGACTAGTGTGATTTTCATATCTATCTCTCTATCTATCTATATATATATATATATATATATATATATATATATATATCAAGTACACGAAATGAACTTGCACTGCCTACCGTTCCCCAAGAAATCTAATTTGCAAAAACCTGTGTTCCACACGTTACAAATTAAAGGATTCCATCATTCACCAACCCTGAGCTACACACAGTACTTGCAAAGGAGTAAGTTTCCTTAATATGCACATTTATGTAAGTACGTTCCCCCATATTTAATCAAGTGATCGCTCCCAAAAGGAAGTTATCTTTCTAACAAGAATGTGAACACAGACACAGACAGACCTAAGGAAAACGGCATAATGTCCTTGCCCTTCAACATATTTTTGCTTGGAGACTACACAATAAGCGGCCCGTTTAAGACTCGCTAATGACCAAAGATTCGTGTAGCAGAGCCATGGCGACAGTAAGGGCTGTTGTCGTCAAGTTGGCCTCTCCCTCAAACACGTCCGCCAGTCTGGCCAAGACCCAACCCAGGTACTGCCACATAAACTCTGATTTCCAGCTTGCAACACTATAAGACTCTGACAATCATCTATGTTTGTGATAAATACCATTTCTCCTTAAAAAAAAAAATACATATATGATCTGTCGACACGGCATTATACCTTTCAAGTTTTATTCCATTCCAATATACTACGATAACAAAAGATTATAATCCAAAAGCTATATAATCAACCAGTGATGTTATTACACATTGGTTGACACCCCGTGTGGAGGCAACAACTGCTGTGAGTTTGTGGTGGAGAGTGCAACACAGCTGGCGGGAGACTGGGTTTGCCAAGACAGTCAGTCATTTTGACACAACTTGACCCATTACACTGCAACTTACGAGTTTGAAGAACTTTCTAATACTTTCAGAATAACTCAATCTTCCATCTTATATTATATTCCAGTCTTCTTATTCTCATGCGAGTCATGGATGCACAAAACAAAGTGTGGTAGTAAACTAAAGTCTGATTGTTGAAGTCTCAAAGAAATTCACGAATTTCCTTGCAACACACCACATCAACTTAAAGGAACTCTTCAAAATATTGAAATTTCAATATCTGGGAGAATTCATTTTATTTTCATGTGAATGATCCCATTATGAACAAAGTCCAGAAGACCAATATTTCACAAAAAGAAAAGAAATAATTAGAAATAAGTTTCTAAGGAAGCTAGAAACATGCTTTTATAGGTGCACAGAGGAGAGATCGTGTTTGTTACGATGATGACGCTGTTGAGAAGTCAAAAGGTAAAGCAAGTATGTATGAGGTAGGTTGGTTAACAACGGCCCTCCCTTGAGTTCTCCACAGCCACACAGTAATCATGTGACACTTTGGTTTGCCCCAGTACTCAGTGATCTCCCAACCGGTGAAGGCACATAGTCAGCCAACCGTGGGAAACGATCCGAAACAAGAGGGAAAAAAAAAAATACCAATAGCGCCATGTTGAGAAAGCTGGCTAGGCTAGTTGTACGCTTACACGAGGAGATAAGGCTAAGTCTCTAATCTGAAGTACTTTGTCGGGGATGGGGGTGTTGAGGAGGCCTCCACATTATTCCGATACGTCATAGATTAGAAGTAACATCATGGGACGGAACGGGACGGGACTGGAGGTAAATAACCTAAGATAAGGGGAACATACCTACACGACCACTATCAATACAACAGCTCAGTCATCAAAATCTATGTACTTTCTAGGTTAGATTAGCTTAGGTTGTTTTCCCGAAGTGATTTGCTCGAGTATTCATTCATACATTTTTCATCTGATTTCTTTAATTCGGAACAATAGTGTTTCAGATTATCCTAATGCCCTGAAACATCATGGTTATTCCAGTCTTCGGTGTTGCATCTTCACCGCAATTTTCCAACATCTTAATAACAAGATGGCAATACCATTAATAATTTCGTTCTATGAATATTAGCTTTAATATCATACTATAGTCACACAATTTAGAAGTAATCATATTTCGTAACTCTTATGAATTAAGGCGTTGATAAAATTGGCCGTAAGACGAAGTAAATCTAAAAACATATTTTCCAACAACCAATGGTGGTCATTATACCAACGGGGCTTATCTGAAGCTCAAGCAGCACGCTCGCCTCATCACCCGTTTTAGTTTTTGCCATCTACTGTTGCTGCTTATTTATTCAGTCGACCATCCGAGTCCTGCCATCGGTACAACAAAAAGGATTACAGAGTTCTCAGAGTATGTCCGACCCCACTGGCCAGATATTAGATCAAAGTCAGTTCTTTACATAAGCTTACTCTCTTTTCGTATTCTCATTTTATATATTGCAAAATGTGAACTCTCAAAATCTATGGCATAGTCTGTAATGTCATTTTAATGTGGACAGTGATCCAGTCTAAGTTGCCAACACACATTCCACTTCATACGATTATCTCGTTGGACAAAGCTATAATACCTATAGCTTTCCCTTACTCTTGTAGTAACAACTTAGGGTTTACTGATCTTGTTAGTTTCTCCACACTTCCCGCTTGATGCATGTCATTATAACAAAAAATCGCTGCTTTGTCTAGCTACAACTCATACTTGTTTCAAACGCATGTTCATTCTCTCCATCTAAAAATCTTGAATGTATATGACAGCCCAATACTGTGTGTGACTTTATCTAGTTCAAGTTTTAAGATTAACTTGAATCCTTTACCACATACAAACCTGCATACAGGCATTATACATTCTGGTCTAAAGTTACCTCTAAGTCGTGAGAACAGAGAGAAAATTAAGCGATATGGTTTTAACTTCTTCCACCTCATAAATTCATAAGGCAGATCCCCATTATCTATTTTAACATTCGTCACATCCTAGTCCAACCATTTGGCATTCTCAATTTGGTAGTGTTGAGAGAGTAGTCAGTACTGATAACATATATGTTACGTTGCATGCTATCTGAAGATTCCGAAAGTGTTTTCCACCCCAAACAGTTGGCAGAGTCCAGCCAGGACCCACGAGGCTGCGGCATTTCCTTTACTCCCACAGTTCACGCACATACAGTCTCATACATCTTACATAACTTTTTACATAAGGTCTCCCTCTGGTAAGCCGATTAGTAAGATTCGACTACATGGGGGCGCAAACTGGTTCAAAGACCAACTTGATACACAAGGTTATCCTTATGTAATAACCACCAGTTTCATGTCTCAAAAAATACGTGTCTCTAAGCTGTAATAGCTGCACTAATCTCACAAGAATCATATTTCTACGTCCAAATGAGAAAGAGAAAGGTTGTAGTCAAAAGTTTACCATCATTCTAAATTACATATCAGTCTGTATCGGTCAATAAAAATAGTATCTTATTCACTTGAAGCTACTATAAGTGTGAAAGACTAAATAACCATTATGTCAATATTAAAACAAACAATTATTAGATATTTTTACATTTCCCTAGAACCAAGGTTATGTAACATTTTCCACCGTAAAGAGCTACTCATGGAGCATAAAATTTAACAATTACAAAAAAAAAATCTTTTACTTGTACATACAGAACGTCCAGCTATCAGTTGTGGGGCGTTTGTGTACGAGGAGGACCCTAAGTTAGGTTGCCAACTTCACAGGACTTGATCAAAAAAGAATACTGTCCGACTAATTTCAATATGTTTCTTTAGGTACTATTGGTCTTCCACCTTCTTTCCTTCAGTCTTTAACTATTTTCATTAAGACATTTTACATTCTGCCACGAACAGTCCTTCGTCAAGGCAAGGCCTTACATGAATCTGAAAAAGGCTTCAGAAGGAAGAAGAATCCAAGAATTTCTCACGAAGTGGAATCATGCCTTTTAAAGATGTGCACATTTCGTAAACCGCCACGAAAGACAAGATAATGTCAAGCTCCAAAACTTGGCAGGCGAAGTGAAAGAAACCGACATCACATCAGCCAACCCTTGAAATATAACTGACCGTACAATAATACATTAACGCAGTGGCTTGCAGAGGATTACGTTGTCTACCTAATGAAGGCACAGAAATAGCCCGTTCTTTGAAGCAGAAACCAAAGTACTATCTACGTTAGGAGAAAAGAGCACAAATTGCGGTGTGAGGAACACGGAAAACAGATCATGTTTTGGCGTCAGTTAGGTGGGCTGGTAACTTTGAATCATCGTTGGATTCCGCTGTCCACTTTGTAGAGCTAGAACCTCGTAAGATGTTAGCACAAGACATGGAAAAGACTGTCCCACTTTCTTAGGGATACACACAGATATTTGTGTAATATGTGGGCTTCCAAAGCAAACCTGATGCTACCGTCATAACTGGGAAGTTTATGGTGATGAGTGATGAAGAAACAAAACCAGTAGACATTAGTAAGTTTGGGCCTTACAGAAAAATAAATGGGAAGAGGCAGGTCTTGGTTAACTTAACTAGGTTACGACCGGGGGAAATTCTGTCCAAATCAGAGTTTACAGAGAAAGCTGTGACGAGTCGTTAATGGAACACAATAAGTGCGAATTTGAAAGTATACGAACGCAGTACTGTTGCTAATAAGAGTGAAGTGGGTCATATGTTGGGTGTATGTACTACATCTTTAAATTCTTTAAATACTTATGGGTTCTCTGTAGACTGAGATTGATTAAGTTCTACTAGATGACTCTGTGTCTACTTTTACGCTTGGTTTTGTGGGAGTGGAAGTAACCTGACCACATGGTACCGTTAGGAAGGCCGGAGTATCATGGCGTCGGATGGGCTGGTAGAGGATTTTCTTTTCTTTCTCATCCCCAAAGTTTTCGTTTATTACCGTAATATTTCGCATGCCCATACGGTCCTAAGCGCTCTTTCCAAACATTGAATGTTATGCGTTAACTGTGTTAAGGGTATATCATGGACTGTAATCCTATCATGAACCAAAGACTATAATATATAGTCTTTGATCATGAACCGATGTTTCATACACACACATGGAATCACTTAGAAAGTTCTAGTTTTTATAATAAAATTCCACCCGTAGGCATAAGTACTTATTTAGGGTCTAAAAGAAATGGTGTAAATCTTATGTAACGAAATGATATATCTAGCTTGGTGACTCAGTCTGAATGAGACAAAGACCAACACTCCCGACAGGAGGGCAGTACTTCCCTGGGCGCGGCTGCTTTATAAAATACCAACATGGACGGTGTTTAAATGGTTCCGGGAATCATTTCAACACGGGCAGGTTGTAAGTATTTCCCTGAGTGGCTATCTGTCTACAGACAACCAACTGCAAGGGCAAGAGCTGTTTGTGAAGAGAGGAGATGTAAGGTGCTGGGTAACGTAGCGTGTACGTCAATAAGAATGACACGCAGCAATAGAGCCTGAGGTGCTGTCATACTCCACCATCTACCCGTAGAGTTCCTATGCAATCTACAAAAGTTTTTTTTTTGCCATCTGTTGCATAAGTGAAGTCAAGTCAGTTCTATGTCCCATGTTTTCCACGTGTGCAGTTGTGGATGGCCAGATATTAAACAAATACTCAATTTTTCCTTAATTTCCGATACGATAAAATGAAGGACACTTAAGAGATATGAAATGTACAGGGTACAATCTTAATTGTTGCTGAAGCACCATACAAAAACTAAAACATTTCGCACAATACAAACTTTTTTGGGCTGCAATTCAAGTTTCTCCTACACTTAGTTCCACTAGTAATATACTAAGGTCACCATTACAAGCTTTATATGTAAAGTTCTGAAGGTCAGAGTCCGCGGAGGTGTGTGTTTGTTTGTGTGTCTGTACAAATGGACCTCCTCCCCCACCCACCTTAAAACCTTACATTTTCATCAAGCAAGCTCTTATGTTTTCCTCTTCGCTCGGCTTGTTTTTGTATCTTTACTGCAACAACTCTCGCATTTCTGTTTACTACTCCGGTGTTCTCGTGTCTCCCAATTCTGAAGAACAACAAGAATTTAAAGATGACGAAGTATTCTTTAATCCTTCCTCCAGCGTGTATAGATCAGACTTCACTCCGCTCTCCGTAAATGAAAATGTCACTCGGTTTTGATAGCTATCCTCAGCACATTCCGCTGGGCCTTCAGCAGTTCTTGGTTTCCCAAGTGGGGACGCTAATATGATTTAGTTTCCTAATGGGGACACTAATATGGTTTAGTTTCCTCAGTGGGAACATTAAATTGTTGTTTCCTAAGTGGGAACATTACTATGGTTTAGTTTCTAAAGTGGGGACACTAATATGGTTGTTTCCTAAGTGGGGACACTAATATGGCTTTTTTTTTCTTAAGTGGGGACACTAATATGGCTAAATTTCCTAAGCGGGGACACTAATATGGTTTAATATAGTCCAGGTTGGGTTAAATAATGTTTTATATACTTTTAACATCTAACTGTCCAAAAACCTGAAGGTAATGCTGAGATCAAAACTGTCCAAAAACCTGAAGGTAATGCTGACAGACCAAAGTACAGATCAATTCTCGTATAATCCACGTAATTTTCAAGTTCCCTTTCAATGTTTCTCCTAACTTGTCTCCATCAGTATGACAAGTTAAGTCTGCTCTGTTGTCACCATTTCCTAATCTTAATTTACTTTAATAAAATCAGCCAAATGTCTGACTACAGCCGAATTGCAGTCATTCATGGTTTTGGCATTTTAAGTACGATTTAAATACTACCTAGACATATGCGTGTGTGTGATCATATGAACTAAAGCAGCTAATGCCACTAACGTGCAACATATAGAGAGAGCAAAACTTTACGTACAATGGGTGTGTACATGTGCGAGTTTACAGCAAAGTATGATTCACTTTCCGCATGTTGGAGGAGGAACGGCTGAGCCAGTCGCCCGTGCGAGGCTAGGAGCAGCAGTGTCCACGTCCCAATAACACAGGAAGGCTGTCGTTAACCACAAGCATAGCGCTGCCCCTCCACGGCTCGACCCACTATTTCTTCTATCAACCCACAAAGAGTTTCGCAAGAATTAAATGCTTAGCGAAAAACAAACATTAACGGAACTAAAGGGACTGTCTGGCATCCACACTGCCCCTCCCCATAATTGGCGCTCGCTGATTGGCCACTTGGAGCGCGCGTTGGCAGCCGATTGGTGGAGACTAAGGTGTGTCGACCAAACCCTTGGTAACAGACTTGAAGGTTATACACACTGCTGGCGTTACGTATATACACCTTGGTCGACGTGAGAGAAAGTATATTTAATGTCAAGACTATGACACAAGTACGTACGTCACAGAATTCCCAGCAAACTGTGAAGGTTTCGTAAAAGTATTTTCTGAAGCTATAAATCCCTCGAACATAAAGAATTTATCTTACCTTAATTTATGTAGCTCTTACGTACTTCTGATAAATTATATAAACAGAATTAAACCTAATTTAACATGGTTTGAAGTATAAGCGAAACTGTTGTAGAGAGCAACGGTGTTACCAAGGCGACCAACAGACGAGCGACCTGATGACCTTGGAAGACGTGGGTACAGTCAGCCCCTGGCTGCCCAAGCGGACCCCAGCATTGCCAACTCTGCACCAACAAAGGGTACATTTTGTGCTTAGCAACTCTGATTCGTATGTGTTCTCTTGAACGTTAAATTCTATTAATACATACAGCAAATTTAATGTATATGTGTATAAATATTCTAATATGCATTATAGACAAATACTATGCATATTTACACTTTATACATATACTTGATCGCAGTTTCCCGGGTTTGCGAGGAAGCGCCAGGAATGAAAGGCCGCATCTGCTCACATCCATTTTCAAGCTGTCATGTGTAATGCAATGAAAGCACAGCTCCCTACCCACATGCAAGTCCCATAGGTCTTTCAACTGTTTACCTTAGCCGCTTCATATGCCCTGGTTTAGTACTTTCACAGCCCGTACGTCGATCCCTGTATACCACATCGTTCCAGTTCATTCTATCCTGTGCACGCCTTTCACTCTTCTGCAGTTCAGTAATGAAAGGGTAAGAAAAGGGCCTCTGAGAGGGGGGAGGGTGCAGGGGGTACATCGTAACCGGGCCCGGGGGTCCAAAATGGGGCCCGGGAATTTCCTGGGATCTCAGAAAATCAACCGAACGCTTCATTCCACCCCTCTTTCATCTCTCATACCCTTTTTGGCTCTACAGCTCATGGCATAAAACCGTAGTGGATAAAAAACAGGATGACTAATGGAGAAGGGAAGGAAGGGGGCCCAAAAGAAACTTTGTACTCCCAGATAAAACTCCTCTCAGATAGCCTGAGGCAAAGCCGCCTGTCATTATTATGCTGTGGCAAAACTTAAGTCAGACAGCTTGTTTTGACATGTCAACAGGTTAAGTGCATTTTCCATATTTCTCCCTTCTTGTCGGCTTTGTATTGTATGAGTTATCCTATTAGTAATTACGGATAATATCGACATCACTAAGCTGCTAAGAAGCCAACCTTAACTTTTGATACATGGTTTAGCACATTTACCCATCCATGATGACCGACTATGCTGGCAATGTTGCAGCCATTTATGTTAAGATGCTCTACTGAATTTTTACATGTGTACATTTCACTGTCATATTATGTGGACTCGCGTCATTTTATTTAGGTATTAAATGTAAGAAGATTATCGCCCTTTCCTTAGCCGACAGGAAAGTGAGTAGTCACAGTATGCTTGACAGACCATTGGCCTAGTTGGGCCATTAATATTCTCATTAAGGGTTTTTACTTACACCATGGCTTAAGGGCCAACATGGTAATCTCGATCATCATCAACTATCCAGTACCGACTAGTTTCTTTTTTTCTTACTCATATATATATATATATATATATATATATATATATATATATATCAAATTTGTCCAGTGTATCTGGTAAGTTGTATGGGTGAATGGTAGAAGCCTGCTCAAAGCATCAGACTGGGGAAGTTTCTGAAGTGGCAGAGGATGTGTGGATCAGGTGTTTACTTTGAATTATGTGTACGAGAAAGATTTAGAAACAGAAGGATTTGCAAGTAGAATCTATGTATCTGGAAAAAATTGCGATTGATAAAGGACACCAACAAATATATAATAATATTCGAAGCAAAGACGAGTTTTTTTTTCAGAAAATAAGGCGTGTGTGCGCACAGGAAGAGAGGAAGGAGAGTGGTATCTGGTGAGGGTTGGTCTCCTGCATCGACGATATCACCCTGGCTGTTTTATCTCTATATGTATGGGGTGGTTAAGGTGGTGAATGTGAGAGTCTTAGAGATAGGGAGCATTTCTACAGTGTGTGTGTGTGTGTGTGTGTGTGTGTGTGTGTGTGTGTGTGTATGGAGGGGTAAATGAGTCAGTTGCTGTTTCCATATGACACAGTACTGGTGATCGATTCGAGTGAGAATCTGCAGGAGCTGGTTGGTTTCTGAGTACGAATGTATGAAATGAGAGAGTATAGAGTTAGTGTGAATAAACGCAAGGTAAGTTTAGTAAGGGAGACAGACAGACAGGTAGGAAGGAGATAAAATGGAAAGATTCTGCAGTGTTTTCAAATACCTGGGAGCGGACATGACAACGAACGGAACACCCTGGTAGCTAAAGTGAGCCACAGGGTTGTCGGTGAGAGCGCTGCCAAGGTCATGGGCGCTGAATAGTGTATTTCGGAAATAGGAGAGGTCAGTGACTCTGAGGATAAAAATAATAGGTATGTTTGACGGTAGGGTAAATCCCAGTGGTGCTGTGTGGACGCGAGACGTGAGCCCCATATGACAAAAAGCACGGAAGAGGGCGGATATGTTGGAAATTAAATGTCTGGGGACAATAAGTGGTGCGAGGAGGGTAGATACATACAGAAATCACAGGGTAAAAGATGTGTGTAAGTAGGAAGAGTATGTACAAGAGAGGTGAAGACGGTGTGCTAAATTGGTCTGGACAGACGGAGGCAGCAGGAGGGTATACACGTTGGAAGTGTCACTGTGTGTGTGTGTGTGTGTGAGAGAGAGAGAGAGAGAGAGAGAGAGAGAGAGAGAGAGAGAGAGAGAGTCTACCTCATGCTGATCTCTATTTTTTTTTTTTCCATGTTCTGCACACGGATGGCCACAGAGGCATCACCTGCAGCCACTTCTAACAAAAGACAAGGGGAGGTTGTCTGTGTGATATGGAATACGAGAGGAATATAAGATGGTGCAAGTTGTGGCAGGCACCTCTGGAAGCACTGGACTTGTGCGTGTGAGGCGAGGTGAGGTGAGTGTGGCAGGCAGTAGGGCATCTACGTGGCATGATTTGAAGGATGAGAGATGAGGCCAGCGGCTCCATGCAGGCGCTTAATGTTAAGAGAATGTGTGACCCCTTGTACGAAGGACGTGTGGTCCGAAGAAAAAAGATGTTCGATACAAGACACTAAGGTTAAAGACACCTTCGGCATGGAACCTGAATATGCAGTTAAGATCCCGAGAGGGTACAGAATGAGACGGGTGACCCGGTGTGGATATGGGGAGCAGTGGAGGCGGAAAGCGAGAGGGTGAGAAGAGTGGAAGTGAATCTGTTCGTGGAGAGGGTCTGGGGACTGTGTATAGAAATATGGACAGGTTTTTCAGGTGCCGGTTGACGGAACATAGGCAGTAATAGTTACAATATATAAAGAAGTTTGACAGAAGTAGGTTGTGTACGGTAAAAATGACAGTGATCATGTTAATTACTGTACTTATGAGAGAAGAGCGAGGTGGGTTTATGACGGGAAGTCTGTGTACAATACCAAACTTAACACGCTTCTGAGGTAGCGATGAAAGGTCAAGATGTAGCATTTATAGTTACAAAGTAAAAGAAAAAAAAAAGCTTTCTGTAAAGTTCCAACTACATTAGGTACATGGAAGATTCTAGTGTGTGACGAGAGATCTCATTACCGAAGGTGTGCAAGTGTTTAGAGTATGAGCAAGCGACATGAATGATGTATTACGCCAAAGTTGTGATCTCACTTTGGTTATTTACTGTACTCTAAAAGCTGCGTTCTCACTAAGTTAATGGGCCTCAGTTACGTGCATCTGAGGGCGAAGTGTTGCGACTACCGTGCAGTGCTAGGACAGGGGACTTAAGCAGATGATGCTGTGTTGTCAGCTGGATTAGAATATTCAAGTAAACGCAAATAAAAATATATTTCTGAAAGATGGAATGTCGCTTGTTAACAAAACGAACAGTGAAAAAACAGTTAGCTGTGGATAAGCTTAGGTACTAAGGAGTAGCCTATAGTTCACCATGATGGTAGTGGTAAAGATAAGATTTCGAGGTAGTGCAGTCATGCAAGGAGACGAGTCGAAGGTGAAGTGAGAGCTGTGGTGAAGCGGTCATGCAAAGGAAGTATGCAACCGTAGTGAGGAATAATCCAACCAGATAAAACCCGATGTATGTGAAACCAAATTTCATACGGGTCAGGCTAGGCAAGAAAAAAGAAACAACATTTACGTCACTGGAATTAAGATGGGTATTCAGATCGTAGAATGGAAGGACTGTGAAAAAGATATCCGATCTGAAGAAGTCCTTAAAAAGATACAGGGAAGTGAAAGTCTCTCCGTATCGAACAGTTAGTTACAAATATGGCTGATGACAGGTCGGTCAAGAGGAGTGGAGAGAGTATAATTCTCCGTAACTGTACCTCTGCCTATTCCATATTCACATAAAGAACAAATTACTGTAGAAAAAAAACATGAAATTATCAATAACAATGATGGAATACATAAGAAGACTACATTACTCAACAATTGACGAACTTAATCTTCTGTGATTACTGTAATCACCATCTTACTGTTTACTTTTCTCCTCACCAACCACTACATCATTTTAATATTCAGGAGGCAGCAGATAGTCTCTTGAAGTCAAGTCGGGGATGACTGTAACAAATAACAAAAAAATCTATACACCATAACAGGTCTGGGTCCAGTGAACCAACACGGCCGTAGAAAATACAGCAACATTCAAACGAGTCCATCTTTGTATCAACAATTGCCGCTTCATTGATATATGCAGACTAGTGACCAACCAACATGCTACCAAAGCATCACCTGACCACATTAATCTACTTTATATGACTTCATGTGCGATGTTGACCTAATAAACTTTATGATTTCTGGACATTCTTTACCTTAATTAATTTAAGGATCAGGTCAATGTCCAAGCCATCATAACAAAAGATCAAATCATACAGCTGGGTCACAGGTGTTTAAATACGTAGTCCCTCCACAATAATAATAACGAAACTGTGGTATTTCATAATTACACCACCTACGCAAAACTTGCAATCTGATGCAAGAGGCAAAGACGTGGGGGAAAAAAATATGCATTTAATATCAGCCTTGAGTAGATCCGGTAGGGCCCTAATCCACACACCCCCCCCCATCCCCATCCCTTACCCAGTTACGGTGTACTTTACAAACACACGCACGTACACACAAAAAAAAGGCGTAACATGACCTTGAGCACGAGCCAGTCCCTCGTCCTACCAGTCCTTGTATAAAGGGGTTTATTATATAACGGGGAGTGTCTATACGGAGGAACTGTACAGCTGGGTTACTAAAACTGCCTTTAATCTGTGGTTTACCTTTACTCCGTTCCCAGTCTAGGAAATTCTCACCAACCCTTCCCAAGCGACAGACGATAAAATGGGTACCCGGCTCAGGCTAGGGTTTATATACGTACATAGCGTTAATGGGCTGGCCTTGATTAGGCTAGGTTAGGTTAGCTAACATAAAAAAATATGCGCATATATATATATATATATATATATATATATATATATATATATATATATATATATATATATATTTTTATATATTTATATATTTATATATATATATATATATATTTATTATACTTG
>JAYMFT010087510.1:0-14113 GCA_038088735.1 Panulirus argus | reverse complement strand
CACCCTATGACTCACTTCCACTTCCATGGTTCCATTTGCTGCCAAGTCCACTCCCAGATATCTAAAACACTTCACTTAGTCTAATTTTTTCCCATTCAAACTCACTCCCCAGCTAACTTGACCCTCAACCCTGCTGAACCTAATAACCTTGCCCTTATTCACATTTACTCTCAACTTGCTACTTTCACACACTTTACCAAACTCAGTCACCAACTTTTGTATTTTCTCACTTGAATCAGCCACCAGTGCTGTATCATCTGCGAACAACAACTGACACACTTTCCAGGCCCCGTCATCCCCAGCAGACTGCATACTCGCCCCTCTCTCCAAAATTCTTGCATTTACCTCCCAAACCACCCCATCCATAAACAAATGAAACAACCATGGGGACATCATACACCCCTGATAAATTGTTAAATTGAAGATACAAATACATCTGAAAAGAAATATATAAAACATCTCTATTCCATTGTGAATGAAATTATGTAACTTCTCCCTCTGATATGGATTCCACCATATTACTAGTTAGCAAAAATAATAATCTGTTACTCATATTGTAAACAGCTATTCCCTTGACATAAGATGAAAATGGTGTTGGTGGCACCCTTGAGGGGGAATCAAGTGAGCAGTGAACAAAACCTCCCAACCCCAAACTTACTATTGACCACTACCCCTTATGGCTTTTGATTTAGGTCAACTCAGTATATTTCTTCCTTTGATGGTCTATTCAGCTTTTGCATAGTACATTCTGTAATGCATTGTATCTGTTCACCACAAACACGATAGAATCTTTATTGGCATACCTACCAGAATCAGTCAATGATAACATAGCAGTATTGATTCTCTCACATTTATGGTGAACAAGAACAGTAGAGGATGTATAGTGCAAATACTAAATGTAAAAGTAAAAGAGAGAAGACATACACGCAGGAACAATCAATCTAAAAGATGAGAGGGGTAGAAGTGGAAAGTGCGAGCAAGTGTAAGGGAAGGAAGTTGTGGCTACTCACCTCCCATCCCAAACTGCCGCCTCCATCACCACCTCATTCATGGGATTGGCTGTTATCTTTTTGTACAACAGACCAACATATTTAGATATATATGTGGTGGATTCCATGTCAGTGAAAAAACATAGTTACATAGATTCATTCAAAATGTAGTAGAGATGTTCCCAGAAAAAATGTTTATCTTAATTTTTTGTTGTACTGAAATAAAAGATTGGTGTGTTCAGTATATTGATATACATTGCAAATAACACTTGTGAAACTGATGCAGTACGATATCAGTAAAGTATGTGTTATGTAAAGTGTTGTGCATATAAAGGTGAATCCAGGACAAACTGCTTAAATATTTTGTTTTTCTGTTTGTACTGAATATTGATTTGGTAGGGTCTCCACCAAACAGCTTGGTATGTCCATAATGATCTATTGCTTTTAAACAAAAATCACCATGTCTATCAAAGCTAATGGTCCCTTCAGCAGTTTTATTCAGTTGCTATTAAGGAATTTAAGTGATTTCTCAAGTTAAAAGATTGGTAATGCCTAATTTAAGAGTAATTTGATTATGATGTACAATTAGTTTGTTATAAAGGCAGTTGAACACATTTTGGAATTAAAAGTGCAGGACTGGCTCAGTGGTCACAGCAGTTTTAGTTGGGTTGTGGATGTGTTATGTTGTAAACTTGAAAGGTACTGTTGGGACATGTGTGGCCATTTTCTTTGGTTTTGTGGAAAATGTAGTCCAGACTGAAGAGAGACCTTAGACACATTGCTAAAGTTTACTTTTCTTAATCCAGAGAGGAATACAGATTTAATGTCTATTTTGGAATTTGTGCAGTTTGTATTCTTATGACCCTTTAGGTAGTAGCTGGTAAGCAGCCACCAACCAGGGAGGTACCACCTGCCTAGGCATTGGAAGGTTTCGTCATGGCTGTGGAACGAGCCAGCACTTTAGAGGTTGTCAGGATGCACTCCATTGACCTAGGTAGCTGATTTTCCTTTCTGCTTCACTCAGACATATACTGTTTGCATTCTGTCCATGAACATATAATCTCTCCTTGTCAGACAGAACACTTAACAATTGATTCACAACTCCTTCTTTGTAACTAGAGTTTCCTGCAGTTAGCACTATGCACTAGCCGTACCTTTTGGCAAAATGATAGGAGCAATAGTTAAAAGTATTAGGCAGGAATGTTAGACAGTAGCATTAGGTAGAAAATTAGGTAGTGGTACAAATGAGCATTAGCTGGGAGCATAAGATAGTAGTAGTAGGTTGGAACGTTAGGTAGGAGCCTTTGAAAACTGCCCTAGAGTTGCCCTCTGCCAGTGGCCTGTTAAGGGGAGGCATAAAGACTGAAAAGTGGCTCTGGAGAAACTTTTGCGATGGCCACCTCCTTGAAGAGTTTCCAAAGGGAAGGGGTATTAGACATAGATAGATAGCGATATCTTTGACCATATTACATTTTATATTACTGTCTTCACACTACAAGTAAAAATACAGCACCCTTCCCCATTGTATTTGCCTGTACTTGCATTTCTGCTTCAGCTGGTGAAAGCTCCTGTCAGTTATTGTTCGGTTTTTTATATACATAGCACATTTTTATATTTTTAAGTTTGTGTAATTAAGGAGCATTTTTTAGGAGATATGAATTAAAGAAAATTTACTCAGAACACAATATAACACTGTTGTAAGACACAAATTACATGATTTGTATGTGGAGTGAAATAGGCTCAAAACTTGGAAAAGTGGTTTGACTGGATCTGCAAGTGGTCAAGAACATACTGTAGTGAATAGTAAATAGGCTTGCAGAAATTTTTTTCAGATTATCTAAATGTCTAATTCTAAAGCAGCAAACAGCAAGGAATAGGTTAGTGTCTTATCTTGGTTTGGCACTTTGATTTCATTATCTACTAGATATTCTATCTATGTATATCTCTGATGCATGTTCCCTTCTGGAACTCATTTAAGGTGATGGCAGTAGAGTCTCTGTAACTATTAAACTCCAGTGCCACTTCTTAGCCTTTAGTGCCTCACCCTTAACAGGCTACTGGCAAAGGGCAAGTCTAGTGCAGTGTTTGTAGAGGTTCCTACTGACTACTACCAAATGCTCCCACCCAATGTTTCTGCCAAAATGTTCCTACTTAGTAGTTCTGTCAGTTGCTCCTACCATTTTGCTAAAAGCCAGGGTTAGCACACACCACTCATCACAGGCAAATCTAAAGTTACTAAGAATGAGCTGTGTGAGTTAAGTGTTGTCAAGTGTTATGTATGATAAGGAGAGATGGTATGTTTCAGAACAGAATGAAGAGCTGGCTCACTTTGCAGCCATCACTAACCCTCCTGATACCCAGACAGGTAGAACTGGTAATATACTTCCCTGGCTGCACACCAACTGTTACTCCGTACACGACGTTTTCAATTTCAGTCCCTATTGTAAAGACTGTGTCTAGTTTCAGTTACATAGGATCTCTGACCCTGTAGGGTGCTCCATAGCAAGCTGTTACAAACTGCATTTTTGCACACACTTTACAAACTCAATTCTTTGTGGTTTCAGCTGTGTGTCGGTCCTTTCTTTAGCCTGGGTCTGTGACTAAAGTCCATAAGTCTGGAAATTTTTCCACCATTCTGCATAAATAAACTTGCTGTTTTCTTCAATATCCTTCATTATTATTTTTCTTTGGGTTACTTGGAGGATTTGTGTGCTAGGGCAATTAGACTAAAATTTGTTGACAAAAGGACCCATATTCTACTAATTCTTCCACATGAATGATAGTTCCTCTCTCTCTCTCTCTCTCTCTCTGCTTTTGATAATGAATATCACTGGGTGAGAACTGCATTCAATTTGATATCCTTAGAGCATATTATGGATATGATGAGATGTTTTCATTTTTCTGATTTCTGAATGTTAGAAGCATTTTTACTATAAAATGCTGACACAACAACCTAAGGATGGTAGGGCTGTATTTATTCTAGGCAGATGGGAAATTATAAAAATCCTTACTTGTGTATTTTATTGGTGATCTTTGTGACAACAATATAATCAACTTCATTCCATGATTTAATAGTCTTTCAAATATAAATGGCCTGAGAAGTTTTAGTCAGAAATATAGCATTTTGTTCCTCTAACAATATTCTTTATACATGGTTAACAGTGTTTTGACTATGTTAATCATAGTATTCTGATATTTGTGCTTATTTTGCTGTTTACAGCTAAAAAATAACTATTAATGTTGATCATGTTAAAAAGAGAAAATATGTTTAGAAATATCTAAAATATGTTTAGAAATATCTATCAGTAAGTAAATAATTTAATGAATTTCGAACCTACATGCACCAAGTGGAAAACACCACAAAATGTGTAGGTTCCAACCACGTTCCAACTTTTCTCCAAGAGGGACTTAGAAACAAGTCAGAATCCTTCCTTTATAGTTGATTGCTACTAAGTGCATACAAAGCTAGTCTTTATCACATTCTGGTACACAGAATAACTTAAGCTACTTATCAAAGTTCTGGTGTACACTTTATAAAAAGCTTATGATCAGAGTACTTTAGTTTTCAGTACCGAGTCTGTATCACAGAATAAGTTAAAAATATTGCATATGAAAGTGAATACACTAAAGTTGAAGTAACATGTCATGTTCATACAACATTTTGCTGCATCTTACACATGAAACAACCTGTGCTGTGTAGTAATCTATATGCTAATCCTTTTATAGTACTTGTAAAAACTTTATACCTTTGAAAAAAATTTAAGTCAACCTGTTACCCAACAGATATATAAGAAAATAGTGGCCCTGAGAAGTCGACTTTTTAAATATATCTGGGACCAATAGGTGTATAATAAAAAAATATGAAGATTAACCATCTATCTACTGCCCAGAAGTTTAAAATATAATTCTAACTGGAAGTCTTTTTGTCTTTGTATCATTTAGGTTCCTTCCTGCTAAACAGCATGGACAAAACATTTAATATAAAAGTACTAAAAAGAATCCACTGAAAATTTAAAGATACAATGGTTCACCATTTCTTGAATCTCTCTGAACTTTTAAGTTCCTGAGTTTTACACCCCTAACCTCAAGAGGTACCTACATTCTAAGAAAGTACAGAGTCCCTTGGTCAGAACTAGTGCAATGCAGTCAACTGACTGAGCTGTCATTTACTAAAGATTAAGGTTGCCTTATCATCCTACCCATAATAAATAATTTGAATTCCATTCCCAAGCATCAGTGCTAATAAATATTTAACATATAAACATTTTTCATCCCTGGGAATAGGGGAGAAAGAACACTTTGCACATATTCCTTGCCTGTTGTAAAAGGCAAATCAAATGGGAGGGAAAGGGTGGCTGGAAAGCATCCCCTCCTGTTTTTACTTTTCCAAAAGAACAGAGAATGGGGCCAAGAGGATTTTCCCTCTAAGGCTCAGTCCTCCGTTTTTAATGCTTCCTCGCTAATGCAGGAAATGGCGAATATGTATGACAAAATAAACATTTTACCAATGAAATATGACTAATATTACATAATATAGTGTTGAGAAATAAATTTAACACTATTTTCAAAATAACAAAAGTAATAAAATCATATATTTGTCTTGAAGACCAATGAGCATATTGGGCTCGCTCAAACACACTGAATATATGTTGCAATAATTAGTTTTTCTCTACCCTACTACAGTTATGCTTTAAAAAACACTGAAAACAATGCTTGCAATTAACTACGAATATTCACCTGCAAAGTATTCATTTTATGTTTGTCATATATTTGTGCTTTAGAGTCATCATGTGGTTCAAAACTTTAGATAACATATTTTATCTAACTTCAGTAAGATTATGTAAACTATACTTAAGAAAGGAACATTGGAAACATGAAAATATTATATATAATGATTTACAACATTCTTGTAAAGTCCACCATCTACAGTTCCCTCAAAATGCAATTTCTACATGTTTAGACCATGACAAATGTCCAAGTCATGCCGAGAAAGTCTTTGCTAATTCTTCAAGAGCTGACATAAATTGTTCTTCTTCTGTGGTGCTCACTTTGGTTGATGCTAGTGGCAGGTGAGTAGGTACAGGACATCTATCTGTAATATCATGATAAGTTGTCAGTTTTACATTAGTTAATCTACATTTGAAATAAAAAAGTACAAGAAATGAATGCTCTTTTATGATTAAAAGTAGCAAGGATTACAGACCAATGCTTGATATATATTCATAAAAATTCAAGAAAAGTCTCACCAGAACACAGTGAGGTAGTTGTTTCACATGTATTCTAACGAGAATATATATAAAATAACACGAGACCCCCAGCAGGGGAGGTGACCATAACATAAAGTTAGGAGCAGCAAAACACAAAGGGAATAAAATTGAGCAGACTAAGATTCCCAATCATTATTACAACAATTATTCTGGCAGTTCAATGAATTTCCTAGTAACACTCAAACGAAAGTAATTTCTTTTTATAACATGTCTCAGTCATCAACAAAAGCTGTTAACTCTGCTCCACTATGCATATTTTGTGGATGTATATGAATGAAATGAACATATCCACTTGCTACAACCTTTGTTACAGGCAATCAAGTTTTAGGTGTTACAGTCATACACAGTACTAGAAATAAGAGTCCAAAACCTTTACCATGTTACTCTTCATCTTAATATCTTCTTTCATATATACATGTTCACTATCTCTTGAGTAAGCAAGGTAGCATTAAGAACAGATGATTGAGCCTTTCAGGAAAAAATCCTAATTTGGCTCCTGCATCTGTCCCTTCTTTTGGAAAGTAATACAGGGGTTAGTTTTCAGTCCACTGCTCCCACCCCTGAAAATTCTCTCCTGTATTACTTTCTGATGTATGAAACAGGATTTTTTCAAAAGAACTGATGAGACGAGCATATGGTGTAGAGACTGGTTTATGTGGAGCCATCTGACTAGTGAGGTCACATGGTATCATTGTGGGTGACTGAAGGTACTGCAACTTTGTCTGACCAAACTCATCTAGATGGCCAAGCACAAGCCTCCTTGTCTACACAAGTCATAGATAAAAGAAATATTTACGAAACTGCTGGAGGTAAGGCCAGAAAAGTTAGTCTCGAATTAAATGAGACCGCAGAGTGAAAAATTATGAAACACTTGTATTAGGCTAGAAACCCTTTAGCATACTGCACAGAGAATTGTGTTAGTAAATTGAGCTGTATGTACAGTATTTGATCCATTCCAAATAAAAGGTATTAGAGTTAACAGTAAGAAGATTTATAAACACTAAGGGAAAAAGGTACGTACAAGGAACATGAATCTTTGCATGCGTGATACAGCCTACTATGTTAACAGTAGACTGATAGTAGATCTTATATAGTTAGAATGGATAGTGGCATACTAAAAAATAACATAACTAAGACTTGTGCTATTTATCAGTCCCTCTGGTACAAAATACCACAACAGCAGGGTACATGTTTATGAGAGGTCTTCTTTATTCGTAAATTTTGTTTTTATTATGTCTTTGGGCCAAAATTATTAATGAAAATGAATTTCCTGTATAAAATGAGAGTCTATGGGTTTCACTCTACAAAATTCCACTTGATGGACAACTTTCCAGAAATGCACCTGTTCTATAAAGCAAGAGATACCTGCAATGTCATCTGAATAATAAATGATGTCTGATGATTTTCAATGAGGTAACAAGCTTAAAGTGGAAGAGAGTTTCAGATACATAATTTAGTAACTGTGTAGCTTGCACAAATGAATATGACACTGCAAATAATATGCTGCGAAAAATCTAAAACTAAAATCTGGGTAAAACTGATCAATTACCTTGGAAAAAAAGCCCTGATGGATGCTCCAAGGCTGCATTAGATAATACCAACCACACTGCACAATCTGCTCCTTCTGCTGGAGTTCTCAGCTTGTCCTTCATCTGTGATATCCATAATAAATAACATTTATGTAATATTACAAACTCATATACAGGAACATTAACAAACAGAAGCAGGATACACTACATCTGAAAGCTTGAAACAATGGCCTTGTCCAGATATGGAAAATCCTGACATACATAACAACAAGCCATTTGATAACAGTAAATGTTAAAATCTGATAAACATACGAAATTCAGTGTTATTGGATGGTTACTCCACTAACACTAATTATGCAGAATGGATGATGCATTACTTACAAAACAATACAGTACACTAAACTTTAAATTTGTTTTGAAATAATGATGCAGCAAATATGAATTATAATTTTTTCTTACTTGAACAAAGAAAGGCTGCATATGCTCACATCTATTCACTAGCTGTCATGTATAATGCACTGAAATCATAGCTCCCTATCCATATCCAAGCACCACAGACCTTTCCATGGTTTACCCCAAAAGCTTCACATGCCCTGGTCAGTCCACACTCTATATGTTCTGTAACTGAACAACCATGGTGACATCATACGCCCCTGCTGCAGACCAACCTTCACTTGAAATCATCCAATTTCCTCTCTTCCTACTCATACACAAGCTTAACACCAATGATAAAAATTTCAAAATGCTTCTAGCAGCTTTCCTCCCACACCATATATTCCTAAGATCTTCCACAAGGAATCTCTATCAGTTGGTAATTACAAGTTTAGTGTGTACACTAACAAACTTTGAGGTGTATGGCTGATGAGAGCCATATATATGGCCATATTACCTTTAAAGACAATTCACTACACTATTAACCCTTTCAGGTCTAAAACAGCACAAAATACAGAGATTCACCCAATAACATCATGTACACCATATATTCCTGATTATCCTGTGCATATCTGAATGAGCCTTCCATATATGAGACATGCATAGATGCTATAGGTCACTTGCAACTCTAATTAGCATGTGGAACAATCCCTAATGCTCAGTAACAGAGATCACTATGGTGGGAAAACAGCATGCTTTCCCTGACGAGAATTTGTGAGGCTTAGATAACAAAAAAAAAAAAAAAAAACAACTATCACATCTCAGCATAAGAAATGAGCAGAAAAAGTGATTCTGGGTATAACATTAGCAGAAAACTCTATCTCTACACAGCACAGTAAAGCGTGAGGGAGGATTATGTGCTGAGGTGTCTGCACATGTACTGAGTTTAAATGTTGGAGATACTCATAGGTTTAAAAATGCCTCAGTGTTGCAGAAAGATTTAACTATTTATTGAATGCTTGGTTTACATGGTTGTGACAGTGTAGATGGCTTGTAATTTTTTTCAGTATTTCAATTTTCCTTATTTTCCAACATTAAGGGGAGAATTTTTTGTTTTCCCCTATTTCATCACTGTTTCTTGCATTAGCAAGGTAATGCCAAGAAAAGACAAAGAAAAGCTGCAGCTGCTCACACCCATTCTCCAGCTCTTATGTGTAATGCACCGAAACCACAGCTCCCTATCCACAAAGAAGCCCCACAGACCTTTCCACTGTTTACCCCAGATGCTTCACATCCCCTGGTTTAGTCCATTCTGTAAATGTATATGTACTGTATGTGGTTTTTACGAAAGATGCTTAAAGGACCTAAATAACCTCACAAGGATAAAGATTTTACAACACTTAAGAAAAATTATACCATTATCCATAACTAGCTTTATACTTTTCCTATTATTTCTAAAGTTTGTGTAGCCTTACAATGCTCTTAACATTTAAAATTCCTCAGCTTAAATTCTTCCCCAAACTTTGTTTACTTACATGCTGCTCCCTTTCTCTGATTTGGATTAATGGAATTTCTGAATTTTCCTAGTACCAGTAATACAAAATAAAATATCAATACATCAAAACAGTCATCTGCCAAAACAACATACATCCACATATCTCAAATTCCCATTTTGTTCATGAGCTAATTTTATTTGCTTTAAATAATAAGTGAACATCTTATATACTTAGCATGATTAGAAGTAAAACATGGAAGCATGATTGAGATAATATGAATGACTGTAGAGATATGCAGTACAATATCTGAAGTATGCTTTTGGAAGACAGTGTAAAGTAAATAGTTTTACCATCTCCAAGGTAGGCAGGTTTTACTTTACCTTGTTGTAAAATTCTGGCAGGGCAGTCCTAACAGCAGGAGTGTCTGCCCAGCCAGGGTGCATGCAGGAGAAATGAACCTCTGGGTGTTGCTTGGCATACTGTTCTGTCATCACAACCTGGGAAATCAAAAACTATTCAATTCTTAATCCAGTGATTATGCACACACAATGCAGCCTTTTTCACACACATGAAATCTGTGCGACTGGCATTTAATGGGAAGAATGCACAACTGTAAAGTCATTTCAATCATAAATGAAGTCTTAATTGTGGACTATCAAACAGAAAGTTAGCCAACCTCATGTAAATATAATACTTTTATCTGAACATGAGGCCATGGCTGTAACATTCAGAAACAAAAGCCCCATTATTTTGTCCTTCTTTCTTAAGTGTTATAAGATTACCTCTAGATTCTTTGTGTGCTGAAATATGAAGATACCCTTTAAAGTGAACGAAATAAACTGGCAAGTACATTTCAAGAGATACTCTTGCTTTGCAATATGATATGATTATTCACTTTAGTAAATACTCTTTAAAGTGAAGGAAATAGACAGGCCAGTACATTTCAACTGATACTCTTGCTTTCCAATATAAGATAATTCTGGTTCTCTTCAAAATCTTCACAAACAGAAATCCAGCCTGGTTGAGGTGCATCATATATGATCTCCATCAACTAACTATACAACAAAAAAATATGAAGTAGCAGGGGTAAACTATGAAAAGGTCAATAGGGCCTGGAGCTGTGGTTTCGGTGCATTACTTAAGATAGCTAGAGAATGGATGTGACCAAATGTGACCTTTCTTCATCCATTCCTGGCACTATCTCTCTAACACAGAAAATGGCAATTAAGTATGAAAAATATAATTATAATAATTTATAGAGAGAGATGCTTTGTGGAAGGTTTTACTAATAAATGGTGCAGGAGGAAAGCTAATAGGAGCAGCGAGTTTTCATCAAGAAGGTGAGATGTGTGCAAGTGCGTAGAGAGGAGGATAAGTGGTTCCGAATGAAGGAGGCTTTTGTGTATGGGGTGTGTAACGTCACCGTGGCTGTTTAACTTGTTTATGGATGGGACAGTGTGGAAGTGTGGGGCAGGCATGCAGTCTACTGGGGATAGGAAGGCCTAAGAGTTAAATCAGATGATCTTTGCTGATGACAACACTGATTGCAGATTCAAGTGAGAAACTGATGAAGCTGCTGTCTGAGTTTGAAAGTGTGAGTGAAAGAGGAAGTTGTGAGTAATTATAAAAAGCAGGATTATTAGGTTTAGCAGTGAATTTCAATGGAGAGAACTTGGAGGAAGTTAAGTGTTTTATATACAAGAGAGTGGATATGGCAGTGAATGGAACCATGGGATATAAAGTGAGTCATAGGGTTGGTGAGAGGGCAAAGGTCATGGGTGCACTGAAGAATATGTGGAAAGTGAGGTCACTATTTGGGAAGGCAAAGATGAGCATGTCTGAAGGAACAGTTGTCCCAACAGCGTTGTATGGATGTAAGGCAAGGGCTCTAGATCAAAATGTACAGAAGCTGGTGAATGTGTTGGAAATTAAATATCCAAGGAGAGAGAGAGAGAGAGAGAGAGAGAGAGAGAGAGAGAGAGAGAGAGAGAGAGAGTGCGTGCGTGCGTGCGTGTGTGTGTGTGTGTGTACCAGGGGGTGGGTGGGTTAATGTAGTAATATATGATAGGGTAAAAAAGAGGTGTGGTAATAAGAAGAATATGGTAGATAGCTAAAGAGGCTGTGCTATAATGGTTTGGATATATGGAGATGAGTGAGAGGTGACAATGGGGATATAATTGTCAGTGGTGGGAAACCAAATTGAAAATAGAAGGGTGGAGAGAAAAGTTTTGTGCACTTAGGGCCTAAACATTTAGGAAAGTGAAAGGGTTCCCAAGTGCAAGGTATATCAAACAGAGATATAACTTACCTGTTGTCTTTTGTTTTGAGAATAAACCATAGTGCCATCAAATGGGTTCATCATCTCACACTGCAAATCTTCAACCTTAAGCCTCTGAACCAGCATTCCACCTGATGTAACTATCAACACCCGTGGTTTTTCGCTTCTGAAATAAACACAAAAAAGTTTGGAGAAAACACTGACAGTACTATACAATATTTTCTGAACTTTTAATGAATTTAGGTGATACATGAAGCTCAAAGCATAAGAGAAAAATTCTCTCTTTTTCACAACCCTTTCTTACAGTGCTGCATACCTCTATAACAGCCTCAAGCACTGATAAACAAACTGAATCATTTCACCAAAACCTCTCAGCTTTCTATTTAACTTCAACAGAAAATCAAATTTCCTTGTTTCATTAGTTAGCTTCTATATCTTCATCCTCCTTACTAATTCAGTTAAAACTCCAGTTCTAAACCACATAAAATATTTGGTTATCCTTCATTATCCTATCAAATGATCTGATAAGCCCCACCCAATCCTCTCTTAATACCTAACATTAAGCACACAACCTATCACAGTCTTTCTGTCTTATCTTTATCAGTGATTCGCATGTGTGCATCTGTATATATCTATACATTAATAAATAAAAAGGTTTAGCAGTGTTGAGGGACACATTAGTTGGGATATGAGTTTTGGATGGAGAAAAACTGGGTGAGGTACTAAAGGCTAAGAAGCAGCAATGGAGTTTACTAGTTATGGAGACTACTGCCATGGCCATCCCAATGAGGGAGTTCCAGATGGAAACAGGCAACAGAGATATACATACATAGACTGAGAAATTGGTGGAAGTGAAGTGGTTTAAATACCTGGGAGTGGACAAGGTGGCAAAAGGAACAAAGGAAGTGGAAGTGAACTGTAGGGTAAGGGAGGGGGTGAAGGTTCTGGGAGCACTGAAGAATGTGTGGAAAGAGAGCACGTTATCTGGGAGGGCAAAAATGGGTATATCTGAATGAACAGTAGTCCCAACAATATCATACAGATGTGAGGCATGGGCTATAAATAAGGCTGTGTGCTGAAAATGAAATGTTTGAGGACAATACTTGGTGTGATGTGGTTTGATCGATTGTAATGAAAGAGCATTTGGCAGAAACATTAGGTAAAAGTAGTAGGCAGGAACATTAGACAGAAGCATTAGGTTGAAGTAGTCAGCAGGAACATTAGGTAGGAACCTAAGCAAACATTGCACAAGAGTCGCCCTCTGCCAGCGGCCTGTTAAGGGTGAGCCACTAAAGGCTACGAAACGGCACTGTAGTTCACTAGTTATGGAGCCTCTCTTGTCGTGGCCACCCCTCTGAGGGAGTTCCAAGTGGGAACAGGAATCAGATAGATGATAGATAGATAGACAGATTGATAGATATATAGACAGACAGCAATAAAAGGGTACGAGAGATGTGTGGTAATAAAGAGTGTGGTTGAGAGGGCAGAAGAGGGTGTGCTGCAATGGTTTGGATATATGGAGAGACTGATTGAAGAAAGGTTTACAAAGTGGATATATTTGTCAGAAGTGGAAGGAATAAGGAGAATGAGGAGAACAAGTTGGAGATGGTAGGATGGAGTGAAAAACATTTTGTGCGATATTTTCGTTATTTCTGTACCAGGAAGAAAAGGCCCATACTCTTGCTTGGGATGCCATCCAGGGCCAGTTAGCAGAGCCTACAATGAAAGTAAAATGCAACTTGTAGAGGACAACTGTGTACCAGTACACTGATGTCCACTGAACCAAATTAGTTTAACCACAGTTCTATCACACATAAATCAATAACTTACTTTTTTAATAATGGAAGAAGGTTGGATGTAAGAATGTGAGGAGCAAGCGTGTTTGTTGCAAAGTTCTTCTCTATGTTGTCTTCTGTCACTTCTCTATTGTGGATCATACACCCAGCATTGTTTACCTGCAGGGAATATAAGACTTTAATAAATGACAAAAAACACATCTTGAAACATACATGAAAAGTAATAATAGTTATAAATAACCTGGTTATGGGCCTAATATACATCAGTAACAACTTTTAATGTTGTTGTTTCAATATTCATTATTATTATTATTTATTTATTTTATTATACTTGATCGCTGTTTCCCGCGTCAGCGAGGTAGCGCCAGGAAACAGACGAAGAAAAA
>JAYMFT010087499.1:0-12500 GCA_038088735.1 Panulirus argus | reverse complement strand
ATTCGTCTTTATTAAAAATTTGTAAGAGTCAAAATGTCCTTTCCTTAAAAACTTGTAGAATAGAAAATAACATTATTTCAGTTAATGCAATGCATGTAACTGTTCAGTTCCGATAGAAAAGGAAACAGAATTTAATATTTGTTATAGAAGTGGCTCGGTTATCTTTCTGAATCAACCCCAATAAGACCGGTACCACTTTCCTAGCCCGACCTGCTGTATGTCTCCCCAACACAGACCCCTCCTCAACACGCTCGGCGCTCAATTATATATGCAACAGCACCAGACCCTTGCCATCCGTACCACTCCATAACCAACCACCAACCCACAAGGAGAATTGAAACTCTGACCCTTGCCCCTCACACATCAACGACCTCTACTCACAGTTACCCTCACATCAACGACCTGCACTCAAAGACCCCCTCAGCCCTCAGCAAACACAAAAATGACAAAACATATTCACGCAGAAACGACCCATCAGACATTAAACAACCATCATTCTTTAGAACCCCGTCCTAAACACCACCCCGCCTGACATAGAGCCATCGGAAACTACACTCCCCAGACATATGCGAGTCACTCTTTCCTGTCCTCTTTCTGGACACCACCTTTCTTCTCAGCATTGCCAAAACCATTTCAGCATTACAATGAACATTTCCTTGCTACAACAGAATACACGTTTTCGTACCACAACACATTGAACGTTTCCCTGCCACAACTCAGTGAACGTTTCTCTACCACAGGACAATGAACATTTCCTTGCCATAACACAATAAACGTTCCTCTACCCAAACTCAATGCACATTGTGCTACCAGAACACAAATAAACGTTTCTCTAGCACAACACAGTAGACGTTTCTGCACCAAGACACGACGAACGTTTCTGTACCAAAACACAACGAACGTTTCTGTACCACAACATGATAAACGTTACCCTTCCACGCACCATTTTACCTATTGCCTTAATAGTGTGGCTTTCTTTATTTCTTCAACAGTATCCATTTCATAAGTCTGATATAAAATGGATCTCTTGTGAAGATCCCATGTCGGCCCATGGAATAACAGATAGCCGTGAAGTGTGTGCATTCCCGGCCAGGAAACGGAGGGCCACCATCCGTCTTCGCTTTGAGGATCAGCCGCTTCGTAAAGGAACACAAATGGAATGCAAACAGCGAGGGACCAGTGGGTCCTTTCGGGGCTGTTTGCGACAGCTGGGGGGAGGGGGAGATTAGGGGAACACACACACACACACAGTGTTAGTCGAGAAAGGTAGAGAGATAAACTAGGAGGAGAAGAGTCGTGTAAACTCCAAAAGCTATGGAAGTGCCAACAACCCTCAGTCGTGGGCTGAGGGCGAGTCGTTCACGCGTATTTCTAAAAGGTGTTCGTGGTGTTGCATGTACCTAGTCTTGCTGGTACGTCATCCCACGAGGGAGCAGAGTAATTTGCCTCATTCGGAAGCCAAACGTTTGCCTGTGAGTTCTTTGCGTCCGTCCCCACGGGTGGTGCCGAGGCTGATCTCGTGCTAAATAATTGTTTTATGTCTTGTAGTTTTTTATGAGCTGTCAGCCCAACCAGATGTCCTGGGGTTCTTTGCCTCGTTTCTGTCTCTCTGGGGAGCCCATTGATTGTAGGCGTGGAAGACCCAGGCACAAGAAGCTGATAGAGACAGACAGATAGATAGATAGATAGATAGAAAGGATAGACATACACTTGTTTACCTTTTCCTACTTTAGCAAGGTAACAATAGGGGCACAAGACCGAGTCATCCGCGATCACGGAAGTCTTCTTAATACGAGAATATTCACCTGCTCTTGATAGGTGAACGCATGCATTACTCTCGGCCTTTGCAGCCAGCCAGCAGCTCCCAGTCGAGGCTAAACAGAGCGCGCGGGACATAATACCTCCCAGGCAATAGGAGGAAAGCCATTCCTCGGGCTCGCTACTTTTCCGTCCGACCCACCACAACAAAAGACGGACCCTTTATTTCCCAACCGACAGTCCGGCCGCTGTGATGAAGCTAGCTCCGGGATTCCCAAATATTGCAGTACAAATTGTGCATGTTTCATGTTGTGAAGAACCGAAATGGAATGAACTTAGCAGACCTGAGTTTCTGTCTCTACCACTTGAGACTGAACGCGACTATGAGACGTGTTGAGCAAAGGACTGCGAGTTATGAAGGACACAAGAAATCTCCATACAGGAAGATCAGAAAACGGAAGCTTGAGGATGTTAGATTGGGTTGAACCTCGGGTAAAGTTAGCTCAGGGTGAACCTCAGATGAAATAGGGTCAGGGTGAACCTCGAGTAAAAATAAGTCAGGGAGAACCTCTGGGGGAGAGAGAGAGAGAGCTCAGGTTAAACCTTAGGTCAAGTAAAGTCAGGTTGAACCTCAGGTAAAGTACAGGAGGGTCAGGATGAACAGGATTCACTTCGTTCAAAGTCAGGGTGAACCTTGGAAATAAACCATATAAACCTCTCCCTGGAAAGGGAAGGGGGAACATGTTGAGTGAATGATGCAAGACGGTGTTAAGTGCCTATAATAGTTACGAGTCATTCAGGAATCGTAAAGCAGCCTTGCCCTTGCGTAGGGAAGCCACACACATTATGGTTATACTGTCGTGCTATTTCCAGAGTCCCGCAGTGATAGACGGGAGGGAGAGGGTTAGGGTGGATGGTGTGTCTGTTGACAGACAGACAGATAAACAGTGAGGGGGAGAGACAGGAACGAAGGGCAGAGTGAGAGCAGTGGTCGAGTATGGCGTCTACAAACTTGAAGTTAATCTCCCCAGCACCCGCCCCCCAGCACCCCGCTTCGTCTTGAGGAGGCAAGACTCTCTGGGGAGCGAGTGAGGAGCGAGCCCAAGCACACCTCGTCTTCCCCCCCCCCCTCCTCCTCCTCCTTCGGCACCCCAGGGTTGGGGCGCTGTAAGTACATGCAAATTGTATGCACCTTGAGCAGGGGGGGGGGGCTGCCTGGTGGTGCCCCTCGCCACCTCCACCACCCCCGCTGGTGGTGTGATGTACAACCATTACGGAGGTGCGAACCCAGGGGGAGGGGGAGGGGAGAGAGGGAGGAGGGGTAGTGGAGGCTGGCGCTGGGGGAATGCCTCCTCCTCTGTGGCTAAGGTTTTTCCTGTGTCTTTATAGGGTCGTCTGCCGTGGGAGTCGGCCCCCTCGTTCACAGTCTGGGCAGGCGCTGGCGGCCGCCTCTCTTTTGCCATCACACACAGCCCCTTCAGGACTCCCCATCAGTAGAAGCGTTTAAGCCTCTTGTTCTAAAATTACGTTCCCTTCTCCAAGCCATATCCCTTAGAACAAGAACTAGACAAAAATAGAGTAGAATACGATTGTCAAATTCATGAAGTTTGTTTACTGTAAATCAAACCCTACATAAATGTAATTTGTGACGTTCTCACACTGTAAATCGTCACCTGCACAACGTAATCAGAAACTGAATCATATATTCCCCGATCAGTACTGTAATAAAAAGCTGTGGACACTTCTCAGAAGTTGAGATAAGAGTGGTGAAGATTTTCTGGCCGACTTGGTCGGGCAGTCAAGCAGTGTCCGCCACTGTCTGTATCAGTGACACATTTTGACACATCCTGTGCGTCACTGCTGGCTTGATATAATGTTATGTGGTGAAAGAGGAGATTTTTCAGCTTGGTGCTTCATGATACTCGGAAGCTTAAGAGAGCTTCTCAGCTTGGCCCCTACGTTTTATGGCAGCTTAAGGCTCATCAGCTAAGCCCCCTATTTAATTAAGGCTTATTAGCTGGGCCCTCACATGAGACTTGACAGGTTAAGATTTGTCAGCTGAACTTCAGATAGAACTTGACAGCGTTTGGCTTATCAGCTGAGCCCCACACAAAGCTTGACACCATAAGGCTTATCAGCTGGGTCTCACATAAGCCTCAAAGCCATATAAAGCTTTTCAGCTGGGCTTCACATAAAGCTTGACAGCATAAGGAGGGCTTACGTCCATGGCCGGAGCCTGTAACATGAAGAAGACTCCAGGAGTCTACTGTACCTTTTCACAAAGTGAAAAATTGACTTCATTAGCGCTGTTCACGTCCCTCTGTCTGTCTGTCTGTCTTCCAGTCTGTCTGTCTGTCTTCCAGTCTGTCTGTCTGTCTGTCGGGTGGGAGGAAGGGACAGGGGTGCCGCATTGGGTAGGTGTGAGGAGGGGAGAGGGGGGGGGTTGGGGGGCCGTGTGCTGGGAATTCTTCCACAAAAGTTTGACGAATGTTTCTAATATTTCTGGCCGGTAAAGGTTTATTGAGCGGGGGACAGCTTATGTTGCTGGCCGGGTTGTGCTGGGAGCGCCGCCGGGACCCAGCAGCTGTTGGGTGGGCAGGGGAGAGAAAAAGAGAGCGAGAGAGAGAGAGAGAGAAGGTACACACACACACACACACAAGGAGCCCCAAACAACGGGTCTAAGAGAGAGACACTCAAGAAGACAAAAAAATGTAAACAGACAAAATGTTAAGAAGACAAACAGACAAACAGTCACACGGATGAACAGACTGAGAAGCACACACAGACACACACAGACACACACACACTGAGAGTTAGTTTTTGATGTCCCCTTTTACATCTTAGGCAACGACAGTAATCATGCAATGCTTTTACATAGTTTCATTGAGTTTTTTCGAGTTTTCTTTGAATCTCATTTTTATTGTCCATATGGTACCTGGGTTGCTTTACCGTCTATACGGTACCAGGGGTACTTTACTGTCTATATGGAACCCCCTGCCTACCCTGGGGTACGTTGATGTTAGGGACCCGCCTACCCACCCAGTGGGGGAGCTTAGTGTGACGTACCCGTCTGCCCCTCTGTGGGGAGCTTAATGTGAGAAACCTATCTGCCCTTCTGTGGGGAGCTTAGTGTGAGAAACCCGCCAGCCCGTCTGTGGGGAGGTTAGTGTGAGGGGACCCGCCTGCCCACCCCGGCTATCGGGAAACGATGGCGATTACCATAGAAAAAGCGATTTCCCCTCGAAGTCCAAGCGGCCGGGCCAGTCTGACCCCATCCAGGCTCTCGATTCCAGTGAAAACCTTGAGTACGGACGCCCCTGATGATTCCCCATATATCTTGAGTTATCAGGTATAAAATTCTCTGGTGGGAGATATCTTAAGAACCTTTGTCTACCGCTGGGAGAAATGGGGAGGTTACCAATCTCATATATCTAGGGCCACGCTGTCGAACCCGGGTCCTCGTCTATAACGCGCTACAGGTTTATGTGATAGCCGGTAATGCAATGGGCCCACGTCAGCTACACACACGCGCCCTCCCTCCCTCCATATTCCTGGTTCCAGTCGAGTGGCTTTTTTTTTTTTATTTTTATTTTTGCGTTCATTGTGTGACCTATTTACCCTTCATTGCTTCTTCCCAATTCTTTTGTTATGGTCTATGATTCCATTCGTTGGACTCGGAGCTAAAAGCAGCGTCTTTATACCGCATCATAGCTAACTTCGAAGCTAAAGTTAGCGTCTTTACCGCACCACAGCTAAACTCGAAGCTAGAGTGGATGACCTGACTGGTCTCCCCCAGTAGCTCGGCCTTCCTCACCGTCTTCATCATCACCTGGGGTCTGCTGGGTTGGAGGGCTGGGGACGCACGGCGTAACCCATTTGGACTCCTGCCACAGGCCGTTACCCCGGGGTGGTTTCCCTGCGTCGCCCCGGGTGATGTGGACCGAGACCGAGTTGTGAATAGCGGAACCATGGGCGTGTGAGTTGATAGGGTTGTAGGTTGAAGCGAGATTGTTGATGAGGAAAGGCGAGAGAGTAGTTAACAGGACAGAACTCTGGGATACTCCGTTGTTGATGGGAAAAGATGAGGGGAATCTCTCCATCAACGAACAGAGAGAAGAAGAAAAGCCAAAGAAATGAAAATTGACTCCTCGGATGAAAGCAGCTTTGCGGTGACTCCAGTGAGAAAAGTACATAGAGTATCCTTGAGGACTCCTTGCACATGGGTCCTTCTGCCTCAAATCCAGGTTGTGGTGGGTCCTCCTGTGTCGTCCTGAGGAGCTAGGCTCCTCCAGGGTTCCTTTCTATCTCTGCGTCAGTTTCCCCCTTTCTTTTCTTTCACCACGTCCTCGCCCCTCCACCGCTCCTGGAGGGGAACAACAGCCCCCCGTAGGGCCAGGTCCTGCTTAATGGTGTGAGAGGTGAGGCTGTTATGGGGCGGCAGCCACCAGCAGGGGAGGGGGCGGAGGGGCAGAAGCGATGAGGGGGGGGGGACGTGGTAGGGGTGGTGACGAAGGAGATAGGGGTGCTGAAGAAGGGGCTGGGATGATGCTGAAGGGGCCAGGAGTGGTGGTGAAGGGGCATGGGAGGTGATAAAGGGGGGCAGGGGTGCCAAGTCTAGGTGGGTACTCACATCAGTGTTGCAAAGTAAGGGTTGGTTAGCAGTCATATGAGTGATGCCACAGTTCAGGTTGGCATTCATGCCAGTGGTGTCACGTCTGGCTCAGCAGTCATGACAGTGGCGTCACGTCTGGCTCAGCATCTCAGATGTGAGTCTCAACACTTGCTTTCCCCGCTGACGGCTTAACCAAAACGCCTTTTCTCTCAAAGCACAATTCTTCCTCGTCATTTCTATCGTAAGACAAATGGAAAGATTCTCCAGGGGATAGCGCAGCGCCGCTTCTCGAACGGATCTTTTAGTTTGTCATTGTTAGTTTATGAGGAGGCGTGTAGGAATAGATGACTGTGTCAGGAATGGGATGTCTCCGAGTCCTGACTCCCGTTAAATCGGCCGTCATGGCAGAGATACAGACTCAGTGAAGGAAATTGGTGCGTCTTGTCTCTCTCGTCTTTCCTTCCTTCCTTCCTTCCTTCCTTTTCTTCCTCCTTCTTCTTTCACTTCATTCATCCCTAGATCATAACCTTCACTTCATTCATTCCTTGTTCTGACTTACTCCCCGTCTTCCGTCAGTTTCTCCCCACATCTTGGTCGTTTCCCCTCCCCCCACTACTCCCTGCCTGCTACTGTTCCTCTTCCCCTCCCCACCCCCGGTCCTCTCTCTCTTTCTCTCTCTCTCTCTTTCTCTTCCCCCACACCCCACTAGCTCATCACCTCCCCTCCTACCCCCTCGCCACACGCCCGGGTCATCACACATTTTTATCTTCTCGTCTACAGCCGTAATACGAGTCAAATCCTGCGGGTATGACGCCCTTACGATGCATATATTAGTTCCAGGGCTGAACACCCAGGTTTTAGATGCCCTATAAACACGGGCGGGGAGGAGTCGGCCTGGAGCCTCCAGTCTGGTTCCTGGACGCCCCCGGGGGAGGGTACTTAGTCACCCCCCCCCCTCCCCCGTGTCTTTCCCTCCCAGAACGCTATGAACTGTTTCACGCATACTCATTAGGGGTCAATTGTCCCGGGGTGAGGCTGGGGAGTTCCCGCCTTGGCGTCCGTCTCAGGTGGAAGACAAAGGTATGTAAATTGACTTCATCTGAGAGTTAGTGTTTTATTATGAGTCGTATAACTTGCCCCCATCCCCCCTTCCCCCTTCCCCCAGTGTGAGAAGGAGGAGGGGGCGCCTCAAACCCCCTTCCCTCCTCCTCCTCCTCCCCCCTCGTTACCTGACACTACGCTAGCTTATTACGGAACCTGGATGTGGCGTTCTCTCTCTCTCTCTCTCTCTCTCTCTCTCTCTCAACCATTAACCCTAATGCGGACCTTTTTTTATTCTATCTTTCTTTATAGATAAATTCATGGTGATGGTGCGATTATAGGTTCTCTCCCCATGGTTCCCATGAAGTCCTCTGCTGCCATGGGCAACTGGGGCGACCCGACATTTCATATGGCGGGAAAATTTCAACCTTGTTATCGCTATGTCGATGGTTCCGCCCTTCTTGTTACTCATCATATGCGTCCCGCTCTCTGGGGGGGCTAGTTTAGATTCGAGAGGCACCCACGTACTAACTCACTCTCGAAACAGAATATAAAATGAAGCTGACATTCCACTGGGGTGGCGTCCTGACTCCCCTTCATAGTCGCAGTTGACTGTAGTCCTGCCTGCCTGCCTGCCTCTGGTCCGTGCTCCTTCAACTGTCGATTTCACACAAGCTTTCAGGGAAATGCCCTCCTGCTTCCTGCTGGCAGCCCATCTCCGTTTCCCAGTTTATGTGGCCGTAGGAACTGTTGACTTCTGAGTCGTATCCGCGATTGCATCCCCTCCTCTTTCAACCCTTGCCTCAGCTCTGCTCTTCTGGTTTCCTCATTCCAGCTGGTGTATTATATGTGATATTCTCATCTTCCACGATAGTTTGTGTGAAGATAAAGATTTGGTCATGATAACGCATCAGTCCCTCTCATCCTAACGTGTTCACTGACATGTTGGTATAGGAAAATTTTCCTGTATAACACTCTGAGAACTTGTGTTTCCATGACTCCCTAACACCATAAGAATAATCCAGACTTCCCCAGTTTGTTTCTTTATATTGGAAATCCCTCCATTGTCAGTCCTTTATCACCTATGAGAAGTGAGTATTTCAGTGCTTCATATATTAACCTGATTTGTTCCTTTATTTCTATCACTCTGTATCGATTCAAGACCTTTCAGATTCCCTGCATTATTATAGATCAACACTACTATGCACCTCTTTCCCACAGATACTCCGTCCATTACGTATAGTCTGAATGGGTCAACTTCCACTATATCCTGAAACCTGAGATAGTTTCTAGAAGAACTAATCCTCCTTTTCGTTTGTCCTCCCCTTCCTTTCAAACTGTCATGTAACCTTCTCGACACAGCAAACGAGATCTTGCCTCATGAGTAGGCTTTCTCTGGACAACTCCAGCCATGTCAAGTGTCGTTTTATTCTATACGATCCAGAAATTCCAGCGTCATGTCATTTACAACTAATCCATCCTCATTTGTTTACATTCCTTTCAGTCTGACGGGGCCGCTCCGTTCTCTTGCCTCATTTGATGTCTCCCATTGTTTTGCCTTCCGTCTGTGATCTTCGCATTTCTCTCTCTCTTCCCTCGGTCTGTCACGTTTACTGGAATGCCTCACTGAATTCTATACTGTATCGCCTGTGTCACTGTCAGCAACGCTAACCGCTACACCACGGAGGCCCCTTTCTTCTGTATCAAGTGCATGGTCCTCATCCAAGCCAAGAATCATCACTATTTCACTCCTATCAATTTCCTTTCAAATGGAGGGGTCACCAGTGGAGTGCCGCAGGATTCTGTTTTGGGACCGTTATTCTTCTCGATCTCAGTTGATGACTTGCCGCACATCCATAAACACAAAGAGCTAATAAAGAAAATCAAGAGGAGGACAACAAAGATTACGCTGTTCACTTTGGGTCACTAAGCTTTTCCAGAGACGAAAAAGAATTAGAGCCAATACAGGAAAGAGCAACAAAGCTAATTCCATCACTTAAAGATACAGCAATTTGCTTCATAAAGACGTAAACTCCGAGTAGATATGACAGAAGTTGTCATGATAAGTAATAACTTCCGTGTCAACAACTTTTTAGAATCTTTTGACTTCTCACTGGAAATTTTAGTTTTAAGTTAAACGCTGAAACCTAACTCAAATATGAGCAAGTGTATCTTTAGTTATAAGACCGTGGAGGAAAGCATTATGAAATGGACTTTGTGCCAAGACTGTCATTCGTGTTTTGACCATCCGTTCGTGGACTTTGGAGTTAATCATTCGTTCGTAGACTCCGGATGAAGTCAGTCATTCGTTCTTGAATACACTAACTGCAGTTGACCGTCCATTCGTGTCCTTATGAACCATCTATTCGTGAACACTCACTGCAGTAGGACCACTTTGTTCCTGAACACTCTCTGGAACCGTCCCACTCATTTCTGAACAGATAGATTGACTGGCCGGCTTTTTTTAAATAACCAGTGAGTCTAGCTATTGTCCCCTCTGGGGGCCGGGTGTCAATACCTGCAAACACTGCAGTGTTTACCCCGTCCACTGTTGCCAGACCGCAGAGTCGCGTTCTTTACGTTGCCTCGCTAAAAGACCATTCCCGAGGCAGAGCGGGCCTCCATACCCACAGGCGCAGGAGGGGGAGCGAGGGCCCTCCTCCCTCTCCCTCCCTTCCCGTCCCCAAACAAACACAGGTTTGTGTTTGCTGTGGATTCGCTTCTTTTTTTGTTCGTCTTTTTTTTTTCACCCAGGTGTGGGGGAGGATGGGGAATGGGGGGTCTTTGTCTCCGATAATGAACTCTTTCACTGGCTTCTCCTTGCCATCCTCCTCCTCCTCCTCCTTTTCCTCCTCCTGCTCCTCCTCCTCCTCCTCCCGCCCGGAGAATAAGAGAAAAGGTCGAGGAGAACCACCACTCCCGAGGACGAGCGAGACCTGTGGCGCCCATGTTCCAACACCCACCCACCCCCAAAACACCCCCCACCCCTGGTGTTGACATGGTGAAGATGGGGTGGGGAGGAGGGGTAAGGGAGGGGGTCGCCTCCACCACCACCACCACCCACCCCCCTGGGCGCGCGCCCGACCTTCACTCACGCCTCAATATCCCGAGTCAACACGCCCGCCACTCGTTAACATTTATAGACAAACACGAAGAACAGTGATCAATACCAGCTGCTGATGGCGGCGGCGGAGATGGGCTGCCGAAGGAGCGAGGGGAAAGCTGCGGCAAGCACCAGTGAACAGCAGCAGCAGCAGCGGCAGTACGAACGGCTGCAGCAGAAGCTAGAAGCAGAAGGGGCAGCAGCGGGAAGGAACCACAACAGCTGAGGTAGTGGCGGCTGCAGGAAGAGGACGGCTGCGCGTGACAGCTGCGCAAATGTTCCGTGTTTCGTTCTTCAAGGCGTGAGGTAAAGAATTATAAGGCCATCGAGAAGGTACAAAAGGAATGACGAATAACTGCCTCTTCTGTGCCATTTTCTCTTCGTTCCGTTCCACCCTTTGGGACGCCACCAGCTTGGTGCACTCCCGCCTGTCGTCCTCAGGCCAGGCAGGGTCTTGACCTTCGGAGACGAGCCATTTCCTGGCGCCGTGGTTCAAGGAGGAAGCCAGACTGAGCATCACATGTTTGGCTGAGCCTGACTCCTTCCTCTACATAAGGTGGGGACCGAGCTAGATAATGTACAACCTCGCTCCTTCTTCCAGTCCGTTTCGCAAAGACCAAGTTAAGGATGCTGACTGGACGTTAAGGGAACTTTCCTTTAGCAGGAAGGACTTAAGTTCATCCGTAGCTCATCCTTAGAGACGTATGCTTTTGCAAACTATAAGAAGGATAATAGTCCCACACTATGGGAAACACATGTTCACATGTTTCCTACGTAAGGCTAGCGCTTCAGGATTCCTATGACTGATAGCCCAAGCGAACCCCAAGAATTAGAACCTCAAGAATCCCAGAGAGCCTAGAGCGAATGAGCCCCAATGGAATAGACCAGCAGGCTTCAGGAGATCAGACCAACTGAGTCCCAAAAACTAAACCATATAAGCCCAAAATCACGACTGTTTATATCCCAGAAACTACATCAGTTGAGTCCCAAAATCTAGACCAATTCAGTGTCAAGAATTGGACCAACTGGGTCCCCGAGGAACAGACCACCACCTCATGACACCAAGATACTGAACATCAGCAGAAATATGTCGCGTAATCTTTCAGTGTCTGGTTCTCCCTCGTCACTGTCCGACCCTTCACTGCCCCTGGACCTCACTGCCGCGCCTCCTAGTCTCTGTCCTCCCCTTCACTGCCCCATCTAGACAGTGAAGGGTCCTGTAGTATGTCCTCAGTGATACTAAGTTCACCCTTTAACTTTCTTTCTCCCTTCCTTCTCCCATTATGCCCTTCACTCTCTCCAGCAGTTCACCCCTCCGCCTTACCCTCCCCACCCACCCCCCTTCTTAACCCCCTCGCCACCAACCCCCCTCTCCCTCACCAGCCTGGGGGGAGTATGTGGGATTGGCTCGCCACCTCAGCACTGCAGGGCTGGACAGACAGTCCCTCGTCCCGTGTACACTGGGGGAGGGCGGCCAGCCATCTGTTTATAAACGGGTGTGTTTGCTGGGTCAACAGTTGCCGGGAGTGCCGGAGGGGACGGGAGGGGGGTCCACGCCCCCCAGACAAACACGGCCTCTCTCTCTCTCTCTCCTCTCTCTCTCTCTCTCTCTCTCTCTCTCTCTCTCGTCCTCCTCCATCACTGCAGTGGCACTGTTGTCCTCCGGATCTCCATCTCACTGACCTGATGGTGTTTTCACTCGATTCGACTTACTTTATTGGCACTGCTTTATTTCGGTGATCGGTGCGACCTGCTTTATCAGCACTGCTGCATCTCCTCCTTGTTACGACATACTTGGCATGACAAAAACTTTATTATTTTTACTTTGTTTTGGTACGACGAACTCTGTTAGCCCTATTATATTTCATCAGTCAGTGCGGCATACTATATCAGCTTTATTTCACTTTCTCTATGTGTTTATCACACTCTCCTTCCTTCTCTCTCTCTCTCTCTCTCTCTCTCTCTCTCTCTCTCTCTCTCTCTCTC
>JAYMFT010087488.1:976-14114 GCA_038088735.1 Panulirus argus | reverse complement strand
ATATATATAAAAGAATATATATATATATATATATATATATATATATATATATATATATATATATATATATATATACACGACAGTGCTCTACTTTTCAAACTGTTTACTGATTTCTTGGTAACTATATATTTATGACAGTGGAACACACTTGCTCTTCTTGGCCCTGACTGTTTACAGGGGGAACGATAATCAGCACACTGCCTCTTCACCTCAACCACCTCAATCCTCCCTCACTGTTTTGTACACTGGTGCACTCACTCGCTGCCTGTAGTACCCTCAAACTGCACCTTTTCCTTCCACGGCTAACAGTGCTGAGACCTCCTTAACGCTGGTGTCCACACTGTTGCATCATCAGCCTCTGTGACTTCACACACTAATGAATCGTCTGCTGTATCATCAGTGACGAATCTTTGATCCTCCTCAGGCTGATATGACTTCGTTTCTTCCACCCACAACAGATTTTACGATAGAGGGGTCTGTGGACACGTGCGAGACAAGCTTTCAAAGTAGAGCTATAACACATACCTATGTTCAGCTATCTTTTTAGCTTCAGTCCTGACGGATATCATCAGTGTAGTATACAACATCCAATTTCCACCAGGCATGTTCACGGTACAGGCAAGATTCTCAGGACTAACCTGAGGAGCCATAAAACTGCCTATCAGAAAATCACGTTCATTCTCAGGGAACTATCGCCCCTCAAGAATAAGTGATAAACCTAACCAAATTCTTAGGTGACAATGTTCTTCATTTCCATCTTTACGATGCTATAAATGTTCCCCTCTCAGACTGAAGGGGTCATCAAACCCTGCCATAGTGGGTGACCCAACGTGTTGGATTACGTTTCAGTACGAGGGGAAATTTGGGGGTTAGGGGAGTTTTATTGCCTTTATGGAGGATATGAAGACCGTGAAAAAATCACAACTGGAGGAAAGACTTTGGAGAAATGGAAAAAAAAAAATTTCCCTCTGTTGGCATTTGTCGTGGAAAAGTCTTAGCTCCAGTTGTTAATTTGACGCCTCGACTGTAATATAATCTATGGCAACTGCAGACCCTCATCCCCAGCAGGTTTATCATCTGCTGCCCTGCACATCCTGAGGTTACCTCTGGTGACGATCATCGATCGTCGAAAAATTCTTTAGAGCGTCTGTGGTGGCAGGCAACACTTGTTGTAAACAGAGGCAAGTGTTGTAGGAAAATGGCTCATGTGCGTTTTATTAGATGCTGTTGTGCATATGTTCCAACGAGTGTTCTAGTTATTCCAAGTACGTGTTTCAGTGATTACTTGTTCACAATGACACAAATATTTTGTAAAATGTAAGTTCAGAGAATGCATCAGTGTCTGAACCTTTGTCTCTCAGAGTGCATTCCAATGTGCATTATATTGTCTGTTAGCAAGTGTGCAACACTGTGTTATCAACCATGTCTCTCGCACTAACACTCTTAACTGATTAATATAAGTGATATGCGTCACTCTCGAACAACCAGGAGGTAATTACCCGCTGAAAAATTATTCTTTATCTCTCCTAAAGGTCACCACCTCACATTATCACGTATTGTTATTCTTTTCTTTTCACAAACCGATATTACTGGAGACTTGGAACATACAGTATTTCTATCCCATTCACCTTTACATCAATAATCGGTGAATATTTCAAAATATTCTTAAAATATCCCAGATATAACAGTGCTACTCCGAGCAACACTGGTAGCGTTATTTCTCACTAGTCCATCCTTCCGCTTCTGTCATTCGCACTTGCGCACCCACTGCCTCTATCAATCACACTGGCTTACACACTGACTCTGCCACATCCTGACACATCTTTTCCATACATCATTCACAGTGGCGAACCTTGTGTCACTCTCCATCACAATGGGGTATACCTCTTTGCCTCTATTACTCACATAACGTACCGTCTGCTTCCATTACTCAAACATGCACACCTTTTGCCTCTAGTCATCACATTGAAGCTTAGCTCGCCTCTGTTTATGTGAGTGGCTCACCCTTTTCCCTCTACTAATCACGCTGTTACACTTTCCACCTCCGGAGTTCACACTGGCCCACCCCATGGCACCGTCAAAGAATTTCTTTAATATAAAGCAGCTTAAAGAATGGAACGTAGTGAAGACTTCCATGAACAGCCAAGATTCGCCACTTCCTCTGAATGCTATAATAAGATGATTGACGTTCATTTATGGATCTAAAATCCAGCGCACATTAACTTTACGTAAGGATACTTTTTATTTTCCCCCAAGAATACTTTCTTGATAATAACTTGCCCAAAACTACTCTGGAAACGAAAAACTTTTAGGTACGTAATTCACTTTATTCCCCTGCACTTTTGGAACACTAGAGAGGGCGTTTAACTCCATAAAAATGCTTTAAAACCGACAAAAGGTTCAGGGTTCTATATCTTTAGCCCTGCCTTTACGATGCCTTTAAATAATTCCACACGGAAGCTGATAAGAAGATTGTTCTTCAGTCTTACACTTTAAGTATTTGCTCATTGTCTCGTCTTATGGAAGTCTTTCAACTATAAAGTTTCCTTATAATAACTTACCCAGAAATCATAATGGTAAAGAAAACTGTCCACTAGTAAAATTATTTCGTCTTCCTCCAATTTTCAAACACTGGAGAGAGAGTTCAAGTCTATAAAAATGTTTTAAGCCAAGATGATGATGTTCATTGTACTATATTTTTAGCTCCAACTTTACGAACATTTCAGCTCAATCCCCTTTCAGGTAAGAGAGTTAGTCTACTAGACTACCTAAGTGGCTTATTAAGTTATCGAGCGAGGGGGAGGAGACCTGAAAGCCGTAGTGAAGAGTACAGTAACTTCCCAGTTTCATGAGTATGAAGGAAAGGTTTTTGAGGAGTGACCGGTCGAACGACGACACTGCCCTTCAGAAAATAAACTCCCGTCGGAAGATTGTGATACAAAACTGTTTCACCAGCTGCACACTATCTTGTCAGACAGCTGTCGTCATCTGCCCGATGCCTGATATAAAAACTACGTCTATCCTTCACGTACAAAAAGAAAAAAAAGAAAAGATAGGAGTATGTGCGTTATCTTAAATTATCTTTATCATTAGCCCAGGGCTTCCCTGATTTATTCCATCTTATGTCGTCACGTATGTCATTCTGTAGTTTCCAAATTTTTTTCGAACGTGTTTTGTAACACAGGAGTTTTGTGTTCCACATGTGTTTCTTAAATGTACTCCAGAGTCTTTGTGCATTTTGCTGTCTTCTTCTGTGTTTCTTTCTTGTTGCTGTGTTTGCATTTCGTGTGCTGGAATGTGTGTTAATGACCCAGTAGCAGTTCCAACGTATGGGCTTGTATTCATGACACTGGGTTCCAACTTGTGGGTCCTTGGCTCGTGTTCATGAATATGCATGGCCTTCTCTTTGTCTTTATCTCTGACCCCGAATGAAAGCGTTGACTAGAAGCTATTCTATAAATAACAGGTGGCGCCTATTGTCACCAAAAAGTGTTTATATGTGCACTATGGTTCTGGTGGGGCTTCTAGTGACATGGTTATAAATTTCAGCACTGTTCCTCACGCTGTTGCACACTTCTGACGCTGTTACTCAATACTGCTGCACCTTCTGACTCTGTCACTCACACTGCTGCACCCACTTACGCTATTACTCACGCTGCTGCACCCTCCGGCTCTTGCCCATACTGCTGGACCATGTACCTCTGTCAGTCACACAGTTGCAGCCTCTGCCTCTGCTACCCCACACACCAATGCAATCTCCACGTCTGTCATTCACGCTGTTGCACCCTCCGTCACCCGACCCTATTGCACTCTCGGCCTCATGAGCTGGAACAGATATCTGGTCCCCTTCAAGCCCACGATATCCTTTTTTTCTTTTTTATATATATACCAGCCTCACCCATGCTATCCTCTGTACACACGTGTGGGATAATTCTCCCAAGTGAAGCCCGTGGCATGCATATTTACCTTAAGCTATTATTGGCTCCAAGAGAGAGAGAGAGAGAGAGAGAGAGAGAGAGAGAGAGAGAGAGAGTCGAATAACGCGTCACACAATATTCAATCTTTCACAAAACATTTTCACGAGGATGCATAAAACTACCTATCAGAAAATCACGTTCATTCTCTAAGAAACTGTGTCTCTAGATCAGTATAACAAACCCATCAAATTCTCAGGTGACGATGTCTTCTTCATCCAGTTAACTTATAATGTCAACTTATGATGCCCCCCTCTCCTGTGACTCATCATATCTGGGAAATAAGTAACCCCAACTTGTGGACTACTTTCTCAATTTGCAGAAAGTAATCGAGTTTCAGGAATCTCCAAGCTTTATCAATGCACTGTGTCTCCTTGAGAAGAGAGATAAATGAGGACGAGAGACCTTTAGAAACGCTGAAAATTCTCTCTCTCTGGCATTTGCAAGACATAACTTTTGACTCCAGCTGCAGTCTTTGACATACGTAGAGTCGACAGCCGCTCATTCATGGTTCATTTGCATTTCGTATGTATCCCTTTGTTCTTTTACCGAGAGCAAATCCAAGGCAAACGTAATTCATTCTTCAACAGCCAGGCGCATCCTGAGACTAACCTCATAAAAGAACGATAGGTCGTCGAATGTGTGTGTGTGTTCCAGACAGGGTTACAGTACGTACGTTCCAGTATGTGCTCTAGAGTCTGCAAGTATGACATCCAAAGTGTTGCAGTACTTGTACTTTCATTTGTGTGTGAGTGTGTGTTTGCAATGGTACGAGAATATGGATGATGAATGCTCCAAGCAATGTCTCAGTGTACGTATGTTCCTGCGCCCTCAAGCATGCAGGACAGTGCTTGTTTCTTATCGGTTCCCCAGTATATCACAGCGTGCCGCTAATCACTGAAGTTTCCATCAGCAACGTTGGATGAGAAATATGAGTGACGTTTGTCAATATCGTACAAACAGGAGGCAATTACGTATCATGATATTGCTTTACATTTATTTGCAAAGCTCTCTAGTTGACAATATTCCTTTCCTGACAGCAATCAGATAATGGAATATATTTCTAACTCATTCGTCTGTTACTAAATGAATGATAAAAGTTGATCATTTATATGTTGAAGTAGCTGGAAAAAAAAAAGAAATATTTATCGTATCGCAACTAAATGCATCGTAATTGAACATATGTATAGCACACAACAGAAATCATCTATTCCTAAAAACCCAATAACTTCAGCTGTAGCTGCCTATGGGATACAGCGGCCAGGACTGAAAATCATACTTACTCTGTATTTCATTTACTTACGCCTGCGGTAACCTCTGTCCCCCGGGGACTTACGCAGACGCATTCTTTGCTTCTGTCAGTATGAGGGATTCCTCTGTGATCCATCAACCACTTATATTCCTCACACTTACGCACCCTTCGCGACTCATACTCACACTGGCCAACTCGTCTGACTCTTTTACTGACATAGACGAACTTCCCCCCCCCCCTCCCTCTCATACTTTTCACACTGACGAACCTTTTGCTTCGCTTGATCACACTAGGGCCACCCTCTGCGTCTATCACTCACCTCAACAGACCCTCTCTGCTTTTGCCATTTGCACTGCCTCTATTCATCACATCAACGCACCTGCTAATTAGAGTGATGCATCATCCACTCCTGATAAGCCATTGCCTCTGAGACTCATACTAATGCATTTCTTGCTGTTAGTCTGAGACTCATGATACTAATGCATTCCTTGCTGTTAGTACTCACACTGGCGCGCCCTCAGCTTATTCATTTTCTACTGACTCGCCCTCTGACTCACGCTGCTGTATATCCCATTCATTGCAAACACCTTCAGACAACACAGCAACCACGGTTATAGAAGAGGCACTGCTCCTGTCTATCTTCTCAATATGGCCAACGTGAATTATTAAAAAAAGCGGAAGAAACTAAAGACTTCCTGTTGCAAGGAACATTTTTTTTTCTTACCTCAAATGCTTTCTCATAACTTCCCCAAAAGAAAAAAGAAAATCTTTCGAAAATACAAAATGTTTATTGGAAAACTAACTCTATTCAAGTGCACTTTTCGAACACTATAAAGTTCACGATTATAGAAATGTTTTTAAACTAACAAAAAAAAATTTTCAGGGCATTACATTTCTAACTCCAGTTTTACGATGGCTTTCGCGCAATTCCTGTCACTTGGGAGTGATTGCTGCCGTACTGGTCAATCAAGTCATCGTGGATCTTCCTGAGTAATATGCAATTATGGAGCTCTCAGTAAGCTTCGACTTTCACCAGGAGGAGCAACAGCTGCTTTGGGGTTAAGGACCCTAACGTGAGCAAATACATTTCTGTGGATGAAATTATAAGACTCGTGTTAGTGCATCATCAGGTGCAGATCGTCTACTTAATTAGGTGCCTTGATCTACCCGAGCCTTGGAAGCAAGCAACTCTCTCTCTCTCTCTCTCTCTCTCTCTCTCTCTCTCAAGCGAGCATTAAGGGAAGACGTATGATATTTTGCCACCTACGTTCATCATCTACCCAGTGCATCCCTAACATAAGCAATTGTTCTGGTGCCTCACGTTTATGGCTTGGAGAAATACGAAGTTGACATAAAGACTTGGGAGATGTGAGAGTCATTTTGCATACAAGCTGTTCCATATCTTATTTTTCTTTAAGATCATTGGTATATTATATATATATTATGTATGAGAGAGATTGGATGTGTGCCGACAAGGACTATCGTTCGTCTGTCTCTGGCGTTACCTTGCTAAAACGGAGAAGGCGATTAGGTACGTAGGAAAAGGGAAAATAAAGAATGAGTATGATCAAATGTGTAGGGCGACCTTTTCTTCTCTTAGTACCTCTGTGTTCTGCTGAGTGGGGAAAGGGCGTTGGTCATATGGTTACCCTACTTCCGCAAGGTCAAAAATACGATGCTTTGAACATTTGATCTTTAATGAAGCGGTTGACTGGACACGCCTGTATGCACAAAGGTTGGTTCTTCGCAATTAGTCAAGTACCACATCTGCGTTTTGGTTGACGAGGCAACTAGGGACATGCGTCTAGCATCGTTCCCCGCACCAACGCACCTCTGACGGTTTTACTCATGCTACTGCATCGCATGAGTCTTGCCGACGGCATTAAGCTCTGCACCTATTTTACATATCTGCGCCCTCTATTGTTATTGCCCCACACTGTTGTACTATCTCTCTCTCTCTCTCTCTCTCTCTCTCTCTCTCTCTCTCTCTCTCTCTCTCGCACTGTTGCACCCTCTGCTACCCAACGCTAATGCATCCTCTGCCTCATGAGCTGTAACATATATCAGGCAGACGTCCTTCGTGTTCTAAACAGCAGTGAAAAATTCACAATGGCAGTTGTCACCTTCGATATCCTCTGTAGGCTCGCAGTATCTATCTATATTCGAGTGTTTTCAGCTTCGGACGTGATGGACTCCTCACGTATCTTTCAATATTGAATTTCAACCCGGAATTTTCATGGCTCAGGTAAGCTTCTCAGGAAATACTTTGGGAACTATACAATGCCTATCAGAATATCTCATTAATCCTCTAGCAAATATCATCGCCAAGAATATTCGACTAAACCCACCAAATACTTAGGGGAATATGTTCTAATTGCCACCGCTTCGAACTATTAACATATTCCTACTCAGCAGAAGATCATCATATTGGGCAAAAATATTGACCAAAAACATCTTGGATTACGTTCCAGGGCGCAGGAAATTTTAAGAGTTCTAGGAATCCTTCGTCTACATAAAAATGCAACGACTCTTTGAAAATTTTGAGCCGGTGGGCGCGAGAGACCTTCAGAAAAGCAGAGAAATTCTCTTTGTGGCGTTTGTGAGAGAGAGTTTTTAGTTCCTATTGTCACCTTTACGCAAAGTCGACTGACGTCATTCACATTTCCTCCACTACTTTTATGCTCGAGATCCGTTCCTCAAGTGAGAACGTCCAGGGAAAACGTAAACCGTTTTCTTCAAACAGCTTTACCAACTCCTGCCTACCACAAACAGGGGTACGACCATCGATCATCGAAAGCTCTTTAGAGCGTCTGTGATGGCAATGCTTCTTGTAAACGAGGGCATGTGTTCCGCTGTAGTGGTTCATCTGTTTTCCAGGGGGCGTTCCAGACGGTGTGTGGCAGCGTGGACGTTCCAATGAGCGTTCTAATGTCTCCAAGTATTACATTCCAGAGCAAATGTTCCAGCGTTTTTCTTATAGGCGTTCACAGTGATATGAATGCATAGTTGGTATAGAGTACGTTCCAGGTAATTCTTCAGTGTATACCTCTTTGCCTTCCAGCGCGCATTCTAGTTTTCCAGTGTATAATACTGTTACACCAACCAGGTCTACTTCACTTAGATCGTTGGCTGAGAGATATTAGTAATATTTGTTAATATCGTACAAACAGAATACAGTTACTCATGAAAATATTTTAATATTTTAATCTTGAAAGTTCCAGTGATATAGTATTTTTTCATTAACCAACACACTCGAGACCTGGAATACATTCCTATCATCTTTGCCATTCTTTCAATAACACTAACACATTTTAACCTGGAAATATCAAATCACTGAATGCTAATAGATTGTCACCTGGGGTTTTAAGCTTTATGCTACGCAGGTGGCACCGAACAGTGAAGGAACGCTTATACTCTACCGTGATTGAATGGATGTTAGAATAGACGTAGAATACACGAGGGAAGTCATCTGCTCCCAATCCAGCAGTTACCTACAGCTGAAGCTGCCTTTGATGTATTACGGCTGAGGTTGAAAGTTATACCTATTTACCTTCTGCCTCAGTTAGCCTCACAATAGTCACCTATGATCCGCGAGACCTACTGAGCTGCACTCCCGGATGCTCTGTTCTCTGAGGTACTTCATACTTGTGTTACCCTCACTCATACTTTTCAGTTACTCACACGAGTGCACTCTGTCTCCATCCATTACTGATACTAGCTGCACCCCGCTGTCTCTGTAACTCGCACTGCTGTACGATTCCCTCACGGTTATACAACCCTAGCCTAAAGGAAAATGCTCTTGTAATAAAGACCTTATTCCTATGAACGTTGTTGAAATAGACTAGTTTAGAAAATGGCACAAATAAAGACTTTCATGAATAGACGAGAATCCCATTTTCCATTGGGAACTGCTAGGAACATTGTTGTTCAACTATGGATTTTTCAAAAAAAATACACATTTTCTTCTTTCTCTTGTTTTTACGACACTTTCTTCCAACAACTTTCTCCCTCCAAAAAAAAAAAATTTACTCTAGAAAAGTGAAACACGCGCTAGAAAATTTCTTTTACGTCCCTGAAATTTCAGAAAATTGCAGGGACGGTGAACTCTATAAAAATTCTTTAAAAGCAACAAAATGTTCGAGGCACAACATATTTTTAGTTCCATCTTTACGAAGCTTTCAACTCGGCTCCTGTCAGGTAGGGGGTCAGTTTACTTGCTTACCTAACTAGGTAGTTAATTGATCGAGGAGGTGCTGCATGACATGCCATACGTTTGAGCCCTATACCCTTCTGGTTCCCTTACGAACAACCATATCCTGATTAAAGGGCGACGCGTCGGTGCCTTCTGAATATAGACTTGTACGGAGGTTTACTTAAGACGTAACGTTTCATCAACAGTTGCACGCCAACTCGTCAGCCCTGTTATGACTAAAGCCCTTGATAATAGGTTCTTATGGCTTTGGGCCTATCAACTATCAGGGTCGTTTATGCCGTCAACGTCAAGCTACTGCATACACTATCCGAAAACTCTTTAAAACCTTCAAAACCTTTTTAAAGCATTAATGGTTCTAAGACCATATACTCTCTCACTATACCTGTGGCCCCTGCCTTTGAAGAATAAGTTATGAGAATGCACATCATTTTCTCTCTTATGATTACCGTCTGTTCAACGCATCCATGACCTAATCCTCAAGTCATCTGAGAGAACTTAGTCGAAGTCTTGACTGTTTAGCGACGGATCATCTTCTGTGTAAATATCGCCCCGTCTAATCTGGCAAAGGTTCGTGTCCATGACAGCCAGTTCTCGTGTGTCCTATTACCAGCACAGGTAAATATAATCGTATGGGTGCTTTTAGGTAAATGTCTGTGTCGTGTATGATGTGGATAGAACCTCTTTTTATGCGTCGGGTGCCGTTCGATGTGGTGCTTTCATTTCCTCTTAACATGTTTTCTAACACGAGAGCTTTGTTTTGTGTCCTGCAACATGCGGTTCTCGATGTGGGTCTGTGTGAAGTAAGTGTTGTTTCCTTTGGTCTCTGTTGCTTACGCTGCTGCACACTTATACACTCTTACTGCACATTATACCTCTAAATCTCACGCTGCTCCACCCTGTTCCTCTGTTACTCACTTTTCCATCTCTTGTCTCTGTCATGCGTGAAGCAGAGCAAGTGAGCGAGTTTAGAAATAGGTCTGTGTCTAGAGATACCGAAAGAGACTAAGTGACGAATGGCAAAGGGTGGGATCAAATAGACTATGGGTGTGGAAGAGGAGTATTTAGTGCAGGAGCGCTTAAATATGCGAGTGATGTGTGCGGCCTGCGGAAAGCTAGGTTAGTCAGTATGAGAAAGGATTTTGGTGATGGAATAAGGGAGTAAAATCGGTTCTGAGAAAGAGAAGAAAGAGAGATGTATAGACGATGACTACAGGGCAACAGTGCAAGGGACGGGGAAGATAAGAGAAACGGACAGGAGGAATGAGCTGAAAAACACAAACAAATGGGATACAGAATGAGAGAGAAACGAGAAATATGAGAGAGAATAAGATAATATTTTAGGAGAACTGTGTGAGGAAAACAAGGGAAGAGTAAACGGAGAAGTGGAAACGAGCAAAACAGATTTTGGGAAGAGATGAAGCGAGTGTATCGAAGGACTGTTGAGTGTGTCACATGACAAGAAGGAATGTATGGTGCGTTCTGAACAAGACGGGATGCGGAATGCTATCATAGAAACAAAGAAGGCGGTGAAAGCCTTGTGGAAGATAAGATGAGGCAAAACTGTGTGGGAGTGGATGGGATTGCAGTTGAATTTCTCAAGAAAGAGGGTGACAGTGACTATGATTAGTAAATCAATCTGTTTGGCGTCTTTATAATAAGCCCGAGAGGCCCGGAAAAAATACATGCATATTGCCTTGATGATATAAAAATAAGAGGACAAAAATGAATGTTCGAATTAGTGGTAAAACCTTATGGAGTATGCATGGTAAGGTTTATGGCTGAGCAGTAACTTTCTCTAGAGAGTGTTGGTATGCATAGAGCATATGACTGGATAGGAGCAATGTGACTTCTGGAATGGTAAAGAATGTGTGGTCAAGGTGTTTACTCTGAAGAATTTATATGAAAAATATTTGGCAAAATAGAAGCTTTTTTATGTGGCAATAACACATCTGGAAAAAAAAATCATAAGATTTAGGGGGATGGCTTGTGGAAGGTGCTATGTATGTTAAGAGTGGGACGAAGCTTAGTTTATGCAGCGAGGAATTTCTACTGGGACGGTAAGGCGTGTGTGCGAGTAGGAAGGGAGGAGGGTTAGTGGTTCCTCGTGAAGCTGGGTCTATGTCAAGGATGTGTGGTGTCACCATGTCTGTCTAATTTGTTCATGGACGAGTGGCGAGGGAGGCAATTGCATGGTTTTTGGAATGAGCTGTAGATCGACAATATGCTGGAGGTGTGGGTTGGGGACTGGGAGGCGAAACTTGCTGTTTACAGGTGACACGGGTGTGGTGGCAGCAGACTTCATAAAGAAACTCCTGAAACTGGTGTTGGATTAAGGAGGTTACGTAAAAGGAGAAAGTTGAGAGCAAATGTGAACAAACATTAGGTTTTGAGATGCACCTGAGGCTGAGACAGGATGATTCGAGTTTAACCTCAAATGGGGAGGATCTGGAGGAAGTGGAGTGTTTATATCTTTGGAAGGGGACGTGACAGATGATGGAGTCTTGAGGGATGAAGTGAATGATAGGGCGGACGAAGAGGACTAAGATCATGGGTGAATGAGGGAGTGCGTGGAAGGAGCTGTAAGTGTCTCTAAGGATAAAGATTGGTATGTGTGAAGGTATAGTGATCCTGAAGGTTCTTCTTGAATGCAAGTCTTAGGCCGTGAGTGAAAAAGGAAAAGAAGCGAATGGAATAGTTGGAACTGACATGTCTGCAAACGTATATGAAACGGGATGAACGTGAAAGAAATGACAGCGTATGGCAGAGCTGTTGTAGAAAGCTTAGTCTGAATGAAAAGGCCGACCAGGGGGTGCAGATATGGTTCAAGCATATAGAGAAGATGAGTGAAGAAAGACTAAGAGAATGTATGTGCTAAAAATGGTAGGGATAGACAGAGAAGAAGACAGAAGGAGGGAGCGAGGGAGGCTTAGGGTTATCGGGGCCTGAATATTCATGAGGGCAAGAAGAGCTTATTGGATAGACTGCACTGGATCGATGTGGTATGCTCGGGGCGACAAGATGTCACCGGAGTGGTCTTTGAGCCTTGGTCGTGGATGGTAAGCTCTGGAATCGGTGCATTATACATGAAATAATGTGTTTGTTCCTGGTGTTTCCTCGCTAAGGCGGCTAAAGCAAATTGGTTTGTGTGTATGTGTGTGTGTGTGTGTGTGTGTGTGTGTGTAGTAGTAGTAGTAGCAGAAGACTAACAAGACGACAGCCAGAGGATCATGTGATCTTCCCCTTTACCATCCCGTTGGGTTTGGGGTGGGAGCCGCACCCGTGCATGATTAATGCTATTGAAAGTTTCATGTCGACTCGGATGCAAAGAGTTCCGCCTCCTCCCACACACCGCTAGATGCATGGTATTTCGCTCAAGGGCCGACGGTAAATGAGGAGAATATCTGGTGGCTATATACGGGCCTCTTTCTAGAGAAGGGGTCCTGGTGTTACTCTAAGACACTCTTTTCTAGGGGTTCCTGCGCATCCAGGAACGCGCTACCTCCAGCAGCGAGAAAATGATGAACTTGCTTTCGAATGAAAAATTCTATGACGAGACTGTATTACCTCTCGGCAACAGACGATGATACAACTACGCCAAAGATGACTTTCCTCTCGTAGTGAGTAGTCCGGTAATGCCTTTTTATATATATATATATATATATATATATATATATATATATATATATATATATATATTGC
>JAYMFT010087477.1:0-14114 GCA_038088735.1 Panulirus argus | reverse complement strand
AGAGGAAAAAAAAAAAAAAAAAAAAAAAAAAAAAAAAAAAAAAAAAAAAAAAAAAACTCTACTTGAGGTTCAGTATATCACACCAAACCCTAAACCTTACCTTGTGAAGATGTGATGTCTGGACACATGCATGGTAAATATCATCCATCAACTTCTCAAGATTTGACCAAAGGGAAGCTCGGAACTGTACTGACTGACCTGGTGCAGGCATGATGGCTTTCCCAGGACCACCTGTACATAATAACTTCATAGTAGTAATGCCACAATGAAAAGAGACAAGGAAAAACATTACAGCACTATGATGGTAGCTTCTCATTTACACAATAGGTTTAATCACAGACAGCTGCCATGTAAATCTTCTCACTGAAAAGTGATGACACTATAGAACCACCAAAACAGAAGGGAAAATTGTGGGGAGCTTAAAAAAGATGAAGAAATAGGAAGGTAATGGGTTTCAGATAAGTCAAACTATGTTTGCCTAAATAGGTTATCCAGTCTAAATTTGATTTTATGGAAGTGGCTGTAATATAAAGAGACACAGACAAAGCAAAAGGTGGAGCAGATTTGATAGTGGAGGAGTGTAATGTTTAGTCATCAGTGTATGAATAAATCAGGGTTATATATTCATAAAATGAAGGTTGGTAAGAGATGGGACAGAATCCTGAAGCTGGTTGGGAAAGGTGAGACTGATCAATCAACTATTATGGAAATGAACTGAATGTGCATAAAGCTGCTAACAAAATTCAGTGAGGAAGAAGAAAAGCCAAAAGAGGAGAACTTTAGAGACCAGATCCTGAAACTACATCTTATCAGAAGTTTTTGAAGTATCAAGGGCTACAACACTAAACTCCTAAAAACTCTTACAGTAGTAGTCACACAAGAAATGATACTGTATGTCAAAGTCATCTTCTGATTACCATACCAAAGAAGACATAAAAGACTGTGAGATCTGAGATGCCTATGGAAATGAGAGCTGAAAATATATTCAAAGGCTTTACAAACAAGAAAGGTTAAAGCAATTAGATGGCTGTTGAAAGGGATGGAATAGTCATGTTCCTCTATTACAAACTATACTATTTCATGTAAACATGAAGAAGTTTTGGTTTTAAGCTGAAGCAGAAGAGACAAGCAAACACATGAGCAAATTAACATGTGCTCTCCTTTAAAACATAAGGAAGGATATCATCAGTCCATTTACCTTCCTGGAGACCAAGAAAGAAAACATCTTAAAAAATACAAAACATTTGTGGATATTAATAAGTTACTCATGCTAATGAATACAAGGTTAGATAAAAAAAAATTGACAGTTACCACAGTCAGTCACACAAAATGTCAGGTTCAAGATGATACATCAACAGTTGAGTGACTGATGTAAGTAGAACTAACAAGAGGAAAAGGAAAAGAAGACATAACACATAACTATCATGACTCGCCAACTGTTTCCTCCTTCACAAATTTCATCAACATGAAAAGCAACTGTGTGTACTCGGTAAGAGCATTTTACCTTACAGACAAGAGAGAAACTCATAACAATAGAAATCTCACAACCTCTGTCAGGATCCTAATAGGTCCAGCCTTCTAATCATGGACAAAAACTTTTGATGCTCCATCAATGCAGCAGATGAACCCAGTTGCTCATCCACATGAATACCTGTTCAGTGTTATATGGGTACTAAACTCCAGTATTCATGGCGTCTGAAATTCTGTTAGAAGGATGGGTAAGCTTTGAAGATAAAGCTGATGTCTTCATAAAAAAAGAGAAAAGTTCCAGCATCTCATAATTCCATTCTCTTTATTAGGTAACAATAGTTTGAAATCATTTCACTGTTGTAGTAAGTACTGGCCCTAATGCAATTATCCTTGGGTTCTTTAACTGAATATCATCATGCTAAAAAGTCTGCTTACCTTTTCTGGTATCCTGAGACATTTGCATGAGGGCATTCACATCTAATGTCTGTGAGACACTGTTGTTCAGTCTTGTGATAAGAGAATCTAGTACCTTTTCAACACTAGGTACCAGTATCCCTAAATTATGGAAGACTTGTAGAGCTGTTCCAACCTAAAGAACAAAATCATACATATATCTAAGAATCTCTATTCTTAACACAATGAAGCCTGGTTCCCTTTCACATTTAAAGTAATGAATGAATCAAGTTTCTACAAAATCAATGGTCAAGTCTCTGCAAAGTTTCAATGGTTGCCTTAGTTTCTCTTACAAAATTTTTATATTTTCATGATATGTGGGAATCTTTCCCTCAATGGCTTAATTGTTTATTTCTAATGCTAATTCAAAGGCTTAATTGTTTATTTCTAATGCTAATTCAATGAGCAAGAAAATATAACTAGGCACTAAAATTAAAAATATCTTGTAGAGGGTATCCTCCCAAACCTGGACACTGTATGCTGAATCTCAAAAACCTGAATATTTAGAAGACCTACTGGTTTCCAGGTTTTATCCATGTTATATAAATGCATACATAAAAAAACAGGCTATTCCTCATTATGGACATTTTGTTGAATTGTTTTGAATAACAGAACTTGATTTTTCTCCCAAAACCCAGAATGAGCCCCACATCCAAACCAAACAGTCATGGTTTGGGAGGAAGTAGGTTTTTCTCCCATAATCCAGAATATGTCCCACTCCCAACACCTTTGCACACTAATCATTTGGATTTGGGAGGATACACTATAATCCTCTACAATACACTGACATTATCAATAAACAGTACACTGAAATATAATTCAAAAAGCCACAAAAAAAATTTCGTGATGCACAACTCTCCACAGTTCAGGACTTCATCCTGGTGAGTCATTCTATAATGTTTTAAGAAACAATTTTTATCATCTGAAATGTGGTCTGAAAACTTCCAGAACTATGTTCTCCATACAGAAGTGACTGAACAATGAAGTGGACTGATGGCTTTCAAAAAAAAAGAGTAAAAACGGTATGTAATTAATCTGCATGTTTGGCTAACCAAGGTTTTTCTAAATCCACTTAATTTATCAAACCTATTACAAAATTCTATACAAAAATAATGCCACAGAGACAACAGAGTATTTCAATCTGGGTGTGTCTAGTACCTCTTTTGGGTCACTGTCCAACAGATAAAAACTTCCAGTGACTAAGATTTACCAGTACTACCTGCTTGGGTATCAGGAGGGTCTGTGTCAGTTGGGTAGTGAGCCAGCACTTCAGTGGTTGTCATGTTGCACTCCACTGACCCAAGTAGCTGTCTTTTCTTTCTGCCTCACCCACACGTGGACTGCTGGTGGTCTGTACACAAGCACCGAATCTCTCCTTGTCACACATAACACTTGACAGCACTTAACTCACACAACTCATTCTTCCTAACTTTAGATTTTTATGTGGTGAGTGCTATGTGCTAGCTCTGCCTTTTGGCAAAATAGTAGGAGCAATAAACAGAAGTAGCTGGGAGGAACATTACACATAAGCATTGGGGCATTGGGTAGAAACATTAGGCAGAAAGAGTATGTAGCTGGGAGCGGTAGGTAGAAGCAGTATGTTGGAACATCAGGTAGTCTTATTAGTTAATATTAGTTGGTGGGAACATTAGGTAGGAGGCTCTGGAAACATTGCGCTAGAGTTGCCCTCTGCCAGTGGCCTGTTAAGAGTGAGGCACTAAAGGCTTAGAAGTGGCACTGGAGTTCACCAGTTATGGAGACTGACTGTGGCTATCTCCTCAAGGGAGTTCCCAATGGGAACAGACATCAGAGATGACTCATCTAAATGAGACTAAACTTCTGTTGTTGTGATAAAATAATATGAATTCCCTTAATGACAAAAGTATATTTCAGTTTCAGGGAATAAATGCTTCAGTGCATTTACAGACTCCTTTCATAAGGACTCATATCATCATATATAATAAAATGGTGAAAAAGATACTGAACAGTTGTCTCTTAAACAGTGATGGCTTGTAGAGCAACATCCTGCAATAACAACTTCTGAAAATTTGGGTAAAAACCCTTGGAATGACACTAAGCTCTCACAATAGTGACACGTTCAAAGAAAAATTCCATGCACTATAAAAACTATTTGATGCATGAGAAAGATACAAAGTATTGGTATACTGGTACATACTTTCATTTTAACACTGAACATGTAATAAAACTGTTGATTCACCTGTGTCTGGTTTTGAAGCTCCATTCCACGATCCATCATGACAACTGCTTGCTTTTCAACATCTGAACGAGCCTGTCGTACTAACCTCTGGTCTCGCTCTAACACTTCCAGTCCAGTTAAATCCACATCACGACCTAAATGATCTGTAATTGACAAATCATGAATAATCTTGGAAACATCCAACAGACTAATAGTAAATGTTGTGTAGTTTCTAAAATTTAAAAAAAATAAGAAGATACAAAATGCAAATAAGTATAGCTATAATCAATCTATCTATCTATCTATCTTTACTTTAGTAGCATGGCAAAGGCCATGACTTTTTCATGGGAAGGGATTTCCCTCTATTCTATGGCATGTACGAGCTGAAAAAGTGTAACCTGCCTCAACCAGTAAAAAACAACAGAATACCCAATAACCAATCAACCATCAACTACAAACTGAGTGATCAGGGTCTAATATTTGCTAGGTAACTGCACCTGCTGCCAGTAATATCAATATCTCAACCCTGTATGTGTTATTACTCTAATTTTTGCTTTAAAATAAAGGAAGAAGGAAATGGAAAAGCATATTTCAGTTTTTCAATTCATACACCCTACAGCTTAGAAAGATATTTCTTCCCACCAGGACTCCTTTTTTTTTCACTTAACAACAAACTGCAAGTGAATATGCCTGTGACCAGTCTTTGTGATGACCAGCATAGCCCCATTAAAGTGATAAGTAAATGTGATGATATCTAACCTGAAATAAGATCTTTTTTAATCAAGCTAGGAAAAGATGTTAAAGGAGTGAAAAAATTAGAAATCACTGGTGGCAATGGACATTTCAGGTAAGGTCCGGGACTAAGTGCATTAGAATAGAAAAATAAAAAAAAGATTAAAAGCGAAACACCTGTAACAGCCTAAAATTGTAAGGGAGGTAAACAAGCCTGCCTCCCCCCCAAAAAAAAAAAGTTATATATGCATTGAAAAAATACACACAGTCTGGATCTTTTCATCTATCTATCTATCAGAATACAAAATGTAAAATAACACAAATGTCTTGTGATGAGTGTTGTATTCGAAAATTAGTGATTTAGTTTTAGATACTTAGCATACTGTTATGTTTTGGGAACATGTAATCAGTAATATGTGTAAAACAAAATTTTCTTGTTTACCTACCAAGTTCACTGAGGCTGATAGCAGCCTTGGTGATATCCCTGGGCTCACTCGACAGCTGTTGCTGCAATCTCTGTGACAGCATAAGACAACGGATAACACGTCTGAGCAGTTCACACGTGGCCTGGAGTCTACCCAAAACCAAAGTGTGTCTTTCCACTCTCTGATATGGTTCAACCACTCTGACTCTCAGTCTCTCCACCCCAGCCAAGAGTGTCTGGATTTTCAGAAAGAAGTTAGTATTCAACAGAGAACAAGTTTCATTCCTACAAACAAAATACTAAGAAAATGACAATTAACCTAAGGAAATATAGAACACAGAAAAAAAATCAGTAACTAAGCTGTTCAACTGAGTACAGTAACTGCTAGACAAAAATGCTAATATTCTGAGTCACAAAAAGGCTACTAACAAGGTAAAATGAAAGCTGCTAATCTCCATCAAGCTATATCTACATAACCAGAAATCTGAGTTTTTATGTACTTCATGGCAGCAAGTGTTTGTGGGCTAAAAGTGATAATCTTTATGATTTCAATTTTTATATATAGGTATGCCCCTCTAATCTAAAGAAAACAAGAGAGTATTCTCATACTGAATGATAAAACCAACTTAACTTTAAACAAGATTTTAACATGTAAAGATCTCCAATTAGCAGCTACATTCAAATATAAGCTGATGGTCAATACAGTAATTAATCAAACTAATCCTGATGTAATCAACAAAGCCAGTGATCAGAAACAACAATATGGGATGTCTCTGTGGACCAGCAATTCCATTCCATCTTCAAACAAGGGTCTTGATTTCATAAAAGAGTAAATTTATCATGACTTAGCAAAATCTTCTATGATTTAGCAATGGCAATTAAGAGAAACGAAAATCTGGATATCTATAACAGTATGAATATGAATATGCAATTAGACACCACCTTCAAACTTAAGCCACAACAAATAAAACTTTTAATCCATGCAAACTGATAAAATTATACAATAATTTTGCATAGTCATTGCCTGAAAACTAGTTTATTTTGATCATTCAAATATACAAATGAATCTAAGGTACAACTCTACCTCTGAACGTAAGATAAAATCATAAACTAAGTAGGGGCATATACACACTGTAACCATTTATACGGATGCAAAATTCTACTTCATCTTTAAATTGAGATAAGGACTGAAGAAATCCATTATCTTAAACATGTTTGATCATAACATAGCATGATTTTTAAAAGTAAGTAACCGTAGATTAAGTTGAGGGATACAAATATTTGGAGATAAGACTGGTGGAATTAATACCTTGACCAACACTGGTCAAAATGCAACATGAATATACATGTTGTGTTCAGAAAAAAAAATTCACAACAAGCATATGGATGTTTATATATAAGCATGATTTGGATAATACACAAAACATTAACTAAAGATTGACGACACCTAATTCTAAAAGGTAGGACCCACATGCAACAACATTAAGCAAAGTTAAAGATAAAAAACTTAAGCTCTGGAAATATGTATGGAAGTTTGTTTACATGCATAATTTAGCTCCATCTTCAAACTTATCATTAGGTTCCATGATACTAATACCCTCTTCACATCTGATGAAAATCCATTATTTAGCATGAGTTGTGACTGCAGAGTCAAGTTAATGGATATATATCCATAACTATAGATGGATGAATGAGTATACTGACAGGAACAACACCATGTATCGCAAACCGAATAGACTAGGATAGAAAATTGTTTCTGGGACCTGTTTTAAACTTAATAGGTCTTATCATTCACAACTGTACAAGAACAAATCTCAAAGAAAAAAAAATATTTTTAAATTGGAATATGTATGACCTACGAATAAGTATTTAGCTAAGGCACAATATAGCAAAAGAACAAATGTGAAAGCTATAGTTCCCACCTGGATTCTGGTGTGCATGGTATTAAGTACATCTTCAAGGGTCTCCACTCCAGTGGCCTGAGACAAGAGATCCTCATAATGGCTTCCTACTTGGCTTTCTATCTCACGCTCCAGTCGATTAATTCCTGTTGTTGATTGATGAAGATTCCTTAATAACATCACACTAAATACAGACAGGTCAAGAGTAGATATATAAAATAGCTGAATTCCCTGACCAATACCAGGATATACAAATATTATGATAATTCACTCAAAAAGAGAGCTTAGGACCCTTCTAAATTGCAAAAGTAGTAAGAAAATGAAAAATTATATTTTCAAATCCATCAAAAATGCTTTGTATAAGCATACTGCAAAACTTTGAGGGAACGTTCACTTATGAAATTATTAGCATACGCTGTTTCCTATCTACCATGCTGTACAAAAACACATACTGATTTTGAAGTTAACATATCACAACTTCAGTGTGAAGGTATGCTGTATTACCTAATACTGTAGACAGAGAAATGTATTGTTTTGGTTGAATATTGTGTGCTTTTCTCATCCTCAATCCTTTTTTTAATTACTAGTTTTATATCTAAATGGGATGCAATATTACTCTTGATACTACAATACTTAAAATTTTTTAGTGGTATTGGATTGGATTAATATTGAAAAAGCCATGCTGTTACTGGATTGCATAACTTTTGTGTAGTTAATTACAGAATGTAATATATGAATGCAGACTTTAGTTAAGTCTACATTCATATATTACATTCCGTAATTGATTACACAAAAGTTATACAATCCAATGACAGCATGGTTTTTTCAGTATTAATCCAATCCAAAACCACTAAAAAATCTTAAATATTGTAGTATCAAGAGTAATATAGCATCCCACCTAGATATAAAATTAGCATTAAAAATGAGGATTGAGGATGAAAAAAGCACACAATATTCAACCCAAAACAATACATTTCTCTGTCTACAATGTCAAGTAATACAGCATACATTCACACTGAAGTTGTAGTATGTTAACTTCAAAATCAGTATGATAATACTATGAAAACAATGAGATAAATTCTGAATAATTTCCCCACTAAAATAAACATACCTAAAGTCAGCTTGTTTAACTGTTCTGCAATAATAACTCCCTGGACCAGATGACTAGTATGGCTCTGGACATCAAAGTCATCAGCAAGGAATGGCGCATAAGTACCTGAGGGTAAACACTGTTATTTAATACTGAACAAAAGATATTCCCTCTGTCTAAATGTAATTTTTAGGTCCAAAAGTAAGCTTTCCATAATTTGATTACATAACACCTGGAGAACAGTTTCAAATCCTATGCCTGCCATATTCTTCAGAAATGTGCTTGTGTACAAAAACTTTCCTAAATTAAGAGTTCCGTAAAAATGGATTTGGGCACCAGAAACTTTCCTTTGACTTAACAATAAAATCAGTTCTATGACTCCAATTAAAAAAAGTTACACAAGTGCAACATCCTCTAATTAGCGTAGATACCACACTTATGAAGATACGCTCCCCTTGTCAACATATAACTCATCCTAAGTTCCTGTTTTCTTCATGAGATTCATAAAGCTTAAATCATAAATTGGTCAGTATCCCTACATCCCTAAATCTCTATCCAGCACAAATTTATCTATTCTACTAATTCCTAACCTTCTCAGGAAATTCTTATTCATCACTTGTCCTCTGCATACTCTTACATCGTATAGGTCCCTAATGTCTCCATAACAAGGCAGACAGTAACTCTTTCCATTTGTTGCTTCCAAAACACAAATCACCCTTGATATAATCCAATTCTATTTTAGTGAAAGCAAATAATCGATACTGAATGAAGTAAACTGTATGGTTTCTGATGAGAATTACACATGTCTGGTTTCTCAGTCTGTAAATATCTGGGATAAATACAGCATTTGAACAAATTTACTGTACATTACTGGCATTATCATTTTCAACTGTTTCACAAATTCTCCTTGCAATAAGTTTCTGCTTGCAGTATTAACTCTTTTAACTGTCCGCTAATAACTATAATTTTGTGAAGTTTTTGACAAATAAAATGATGTGTGCAATAACCTCAGTATGACAAACCCTCATTAATGCAGCTCCTGCCAAATCAATGCTTGGTTTAGTCAAATATGAAGATTTTAACCTTTTTGTTCAAAATGTGTGCTGAGATTATCTCTTAAGTCTCAGGTTAGTGGCAACATCACACCTTTATAAGATAGTAAGGTGTGTGATCTCATAAGGTAAACTATGCTTACTTCTGCTATTTCACATTTTGTTTGACCTAGTGATTAGAAAAACGTCATCTAGCTCTTTTAAGCATTTAAGTCAGGATGATATTCAAGAGCCTTACACCTATGGAGAAGTAGACAGCCTATAAACACTTCAATGCTGGGTCAACAATGTACCAGATCACAATAGGGTTTAGGTGCTGGCATAACAATGTTCATAACATAAAAAACGGGCAAGACAAGTTGAAGGCCTGTATGCAGAAGCACAGATGAATGGAGGACAAGTGCCAGCTTCAGAAGCTGGTAGAGTACTGAACTAAAAAAGTAAAAAAAAAGTGGTATATATAGCAATGACCCACTAAGTTCCCATATGAGGCATGAAGATTCAATCTGCTAAAGACCACCTAGCAGTGCACTTGGCCTCAAAAATTTTATGGCAAGTGCTGGCTGAATGTGGGACTTTTGGAAATGCCAGGAAATAGTCTGAGGGTGTACTTACTTCCTTACGAATTCCTATGATAAGATTTTGCCAAACGGCAGGGCTATTACATTGCAATCATCACAGAAAAATCTAGTTACAAAGAAGAAGTCATGATGGTCATGTGTTCTCAAGTATTATGTGCGAGATGAAGGGACTGTATATTTGTGCAATAAATGACAGTAGCCAACATTGTGGCTGAGGTAGAAAGAAAAGACAGCTACCTGGGCCAAAGGAGAAAAACTTGACAGCTACTACAGTGCTGACTAATTGCATAAACATCACAAAACCCGATACCCAGGCTGGCATTAATTGTAGAATCTCCTTAGCTGTTGGCTGCCTACCACAGTGCATACATGGGAGGGCACCCAAGTCACTGACTGGCTGGCAGATGAATGTATGCCAGCAAACTCACAAGGAAAGCCATAAACTTGTAAGGTAAAATATTACAAATTTTGGCACTTCTATAGCTCAGAGCTGTGGATGAATGCAAAGAGTGAACAGAAGTAAAAAAGCTGTATGACAATAAATTAGGTTCAAGAGATGGGAGTCTAAAAAACTGTAGCACTCCCTCCCCATACTGTGAAACTGTTAAATCCACACATATATGAGAACTGCTTCATCTTTTTTTTTTTCCTTACAGGGACCTCTGATTATCTGATTTCTTGGTTAATTTGACAGCCCCTTCTCTCTAATTAACTCAACTTACCATAGGTTCAATACATTTGTTAATAGGGTCAGAAAGACATACAGATGGCCACTCATCCAATTGAAAAATTTAAACATGAATACTCACCATCCTCCTGGAATTCTTTGAAGACAGTGGATGTCATCGTTGCATCAAAACTGTAAAAGAAATTATCATAACTATGACACTGATCAAGGGGTAGGATACTATCAAAAACTATCAAAATATAATATATCCTTGCTTACAGCAACTTAAATCAACATTATATTTTGTTTGTTAACTATGCAATAAATCAAAGAAACCTAGGAAAATGTGGTTATCTTTTTTTATCATTTACACAAACAAGTGGACAGGCCCTGGAAGCTTAGCGATAATGTAAATTAAAAGAAGAAGAAACAACAAGAAATCATTGGGTAATCTGAATTTAAAAGTACCTGGAATGCCTTTCTAAAATAAGGTTCTGGTGTTGCCCAGGGCCTCTTTACAAGAGCAACTGCAGCTTCAAGGCTATACTGCTTCTAATATCAGGGAAACAATGGACTCCTTCATAGTGATGAGCCTGTACTCCTGTGATAAAGCCCTGCCAAAGGTGACTTTCACTCGTGGTAAAACCTTGTGAAAGTAGAGTCCAGTAACACCTATGGTAATCTTTATAAAATAAATATCTTTGGTGTATTCACTTATGATATGGTAATCATATACAATGCTTTTCTTATTTCTAGTTAAGGTGTTATAACCATATGTGATAGCATACATATGAGGAGGTATTGTTTTTAATCTTAAAAGACAATGAGCCTTTTTCTTTTTTCTGCCTCTGATGAAAACAGAATAAGCAATTTGATGCCTAATTTGTGTAATACCTTATCAAATTACTATTGCAGAATAATTTCTGCTATACTCCACAATTAGATCTGTGCCATTTCTTGAGTACTATAAAAAATTACTTTAATATTTAGTGAAAATAAAAAATATCCAAGAAAACTCTTCCTATTTCTTGATAACTACAACAGCTTTTGGAAGAGTATCAGTTTAGACTGTCCCGCTATGTCTTTATCAACAGGAAAAAACTGGCATCAATGCATATCTTATGCCTGGTATAATTGACTTAGAAGTGCAGTGCATGATTTGGAGCAATCAGCAATCTGTTTTTATCCAATGATAATATATATGATTTGAGCAATCAGCAATCTGTTTTTATCCTATGATAATAGATAAGTGCTAGTGAGTACACTTATGATGATCAGGGAAACTGGAGGGGAGATGAATTAACATAAAAGCAGGTGAAACACTTGTACAAATTTACATTATCCATAAAAACCTCACCTACCTTCCCCTAATGGCCAAGATTTACAGTCGAATAAGCTAACATTAATGTGGCCTGTTTTTTTTTTTTTTCTAATTATGTTGAAGGCTCCAGTCACAAACAAAATTCAACATCAAGGCTGGGCTTTAATTCAAATATAGAGAAATCTGAAATGCAAAAAGAAAAGACAAGGGAAAGTATCTATGAATTTTGAAAGAAGCAAAAAACCTGTCTTAGGAACACATAAAACAAATGCTTCCAGGGAGGCTGAGTAGAGCACACCAGCTGCTTGGTGTGTAGTTTGTTCATTTCTAAGTTTTTAACAGATGATGTTAAGCTCAATCAAGGGTGTTTCTTTTCAATTAATAGTGGTAGTTCCACCCCAACATATAGTGATAAATATTCACTATAGGTGAATAAATATTTTTATGTTGAAGGCTACAATCAAGGACAAAAGTCCACATCAAGGCCAAGCCTTAATAAAAATATAAAGAATTATGAAACGGAAAAAGAAAAGACAAGGGAAAGTATTTACAAATTTTTGAAAAAGTGAAGACCTATCTTTTGAAATGTGCAAGGTCATAGTTATTGGGAAAGACATGAGAAGGTAGAGAGTTCTAAAGCGTCGACATGGAAGGAAAGAAGCAGGTACCAAACAGCCCACTCTTGAGTTGCCGAAGGCTGCCCAATAATCATGTGACGCAGCAGCTTGCCGAGTATTGCATGGTCTAGATAGTAGTGGGGGCATACATGCAGCCAGCTCTCGGGAGCAAAAACCAAAGTAATACCTACAGAACAGGGAAAGTGAACCAATATTGCAGCGTAGGGCAAGGGGATCAAGTTTGAAAGTTACCCTGGGACAGTTTATAAGTTGGACCACTTTCAACTCGAATCTGTCAAGTACGGAAACAGAGTTAGAACCACTCCAAACGTGAGAGCAGTCCTCCATACAAGGTCGACTCAATCCCTTGTACAAACGGAGCAACTGTTCTGAAAAGAAGTTTCGAAATGAAGCAGCTGATACTTGCTATACAAACTTATATGTAAGCATACTCACAAAGGTAAACAAACCTCCCAGCAACGAAATGTATATGTAAAAGAAACCATAACAATCTTAGGTGTGGTTTCCATGTCTGATGGTGATTTCTAGATTAACTCATGTTATTAAATCAATCTACCCTACTATCTCCCTGATATTCGCAACCCTCTCCACTATCGTCTTATCTATTATTGTGGGATTTCTTGGTGTTCTTGTATCTCATCGACAATCTCTTAATTCACTTCTATTAAGTGTATTAATCTGCTTTTCATCCTAAGCCATATGCGATTTCTATGCTATTCCTATAGTAAATCATAAACCATCACCCAAGGAAACTGCCCTTTTATGAAGATATAAAGTGTAAAGCTACTCCCACCCCATACACATGAAGATACAAGGGTATTTCCATTTTTTCTTTATATATCTTTGATGACCACTATTTTATTTGTCCTACTGATCCGAAAACAATGAGACTGACGTAAACATGATGCAAGAATCACTGACACTAAGGGAAAATAATGGATTAACGTCATTGTACTGGAACTCATACCTTTCAGGCCAGGTTGTGTCACATCAGCAGGGTATAGACGGTTATGTTTTGAACTCTTGATAGATAAAAATAGTATCGGAATTTACGACAAAATTCGAAATATAAAGTATTAAGATTACTTTATTGTTATTCGATCGTAATTTCTTACAGTCTCATTCACTTATACTTTCATGTAAACATTTTAATAATACTGAGGGTAAGACACGATAATCAGGATGTATAATCGTTGTGAAACATTTACGCATAGAACATAAGGGAAGTTAATAGTATTAACATCACAAGTACTGTATTAGTGACAGGAAATCAAATTGGGATTTTGAGACAAGATAGATAAATAGGTAGTAGGTTTTTGACAACACTTGTCCAGAGTGGTACTACCGTCCTGACTGAGGAGCGTTAAAGTGGTGATCGAAACCATCCTACACTCTCCATGTCAGGATTGCTGGTCTTACTTCCTGTCTCATCAACACGGGACTACCGGGCTAGTCCTGCCATCTTCTTACAAGCACCACACACCTAATCATAACTTGCTCAATATTATTACTTTTTCACATAAGTACTCTTGCCAATTCCTATCCGCTCTAACATTTATAAGCTCATAATGACAATGCCCGTCCAATC
>JAYMFT010087466.1:0-14114 GCA_038088735.1 Panulirus argus | reverse complement strand
CCTGCGTGTCGTAAAAGGCGACTAAAAGGGGAGGGAGTGGGGGGCTGGAAATCCTCCCCTCCAGTTTCTGCTTTTCCGAAAAAGGAACAGAGAAGGGGCCAAGTGAGGATTTTTCCCTCTAAGGCTCAGTCCTCTGTTCTTAACATTACCTCGCTAACTCGGGAAAAGGCGAATATGTATGAAAAAATATATATATATGTATATATTGAAATTGAGTAAACATCAAATAAACGTACTAATCATTGTCTCATCATCGCTTGATAATTATGTTGATAATAAGGATGGGTTTGAAATCCATACCATTCCTTATAGACTATGATCGAAAACAGCTTGCAAATGGCAACCATAACATTAACATACTTTTAAATGAATCAGAAGTAAGGTAAATCTTGGCTGCTAGGTGAGGTTATGTCAGGTTTTGATAAATGCTTTGATTTTTTTTATACTTCCTGCTTTAAACCTGTTTACTTGATATTCATAACTTTCACTACCATTCCCTTCCTTGATACTGCATACAGTAATAGAGTAATGTACAATGCTTCAACTCACACGCTGCCACTCTTATTCCATTTTATAAACACTACACTACCATTCCTAAAGAAAAGCGCTAAATATTCAAAGCTGTTAGTGCTTCATGGTTAAAGTAATGCAGTACTTTATCAATTTTTGGTAAATAAATGGAAATGAGGGCCTTATTTGCATCATAACCAAAATTTCATTAAGGAATGAACCCCTCAGTTTAGTATACGATAGTATAGTTATCTGAGATGCACCAGAACTGCTTACAGTAACCTTTTCATGGGCACAGAGATAGCCAAAGTGGTGATCTGAGGGAAGACTGTGAGATTCACAATTTCTAAGGATATAGGAGTTGAGGAGGGATTCAAAGAGTGGAAATGGTAGATGTCACAGCAACAGGACAATAGTAAGAGATGTTAGAACGGTCATCCTCCTTGGGGATGGGATGCACCAACATATGCTTCTAAGAAGAAGGAAAAGTTCTGGTTAGTAAACAGAAATGGAACGGATGAGTAAGCACAGGTACAAGTTCGGAGGCACACTCTCTCAGTATTTGGGATGGATGCCATCAGGACCATGAGCCATGCTTATGTTCGAAAAGTGATAAAGGGAAGGGATATAGGATTGGTAAGAGAAGCATGAAGGGGTGATGGAATGTTAGAGTCATCCAAGGTAGAGTTAGAGGAGAAATGGGAACCGGAGTTGCTTTGTCTGTGAAAGAGACAGCTATTGTACAATCAGAACAGAAAAGTGAAGGAAAGGTAGAGCAGCAGAAGTTGTTAGTGATGCCCTTAGCTACTGAGACCAGAAAGGCCTATCATTAGATGATGAGGAAAGGGTATCGCACTTCCTTTGAAAACAGCAATGCTTTGCCTTATAGATAACGTACTTGCAGTGTTTGCCATTTATATCATTGATTTGCTCAACCATATCTGCTCCTAAATTTTTATGCTAGTGGATGATACTAAAATCTTTAAAGCCATCGTGAATGAAGAAGACTGTCTTATGCCTTTGAGAGATATGTTTAAGTTGTAAGATTGAATTCAGAAGTGGTTGCAGAAATTTCACCCAGAAAAATGTGTCTTTATGCTAGTTGCCCACAGGGTAAGGAATGTGTGTAAGTTTTCTTATGATCTAAGCTCACAATAATTAAAAGAGTGAAAGAGGAAAAGGATATTGACATCTATGGAGATGAAAATGTGGTTCGTTATTGTATGTGGGTGTATAAGAGATTTGGTATGGCAAATAATGAATTGTCGGGTGGTAAAGTGGGTTAAACATAATACTTTGAGGTGGTTTGGTCATATGAAAAGAATGTAAGTTGAGGACTTTACTAGGAAATTGTATGATAGTATGATTAAAGTAGTTAGTATGAGTGGAGGACCACCTGTGACATGGGGAAATAGAGTGGGAGAGTACTGGAGGGAGAGAAAAGATGAAAAAATGCATGAGATATAGGTAGATAGATGGGAAGCATTTTTTTCTTCTTCTGTAAAGAAGTGTATGTATGTATAAGTGTATTTAAATGAATGGCTAAATATATGCGTATCTTTCATATATTTTTCCCAAGTGTTACATTTATGTAATAAACAGTTAAGCACAGGGAAACAAAGTTGATTAATGGATATATTTTTAATTTTTCTTGCTTCAGCAGACATTACTTTAGTTTTATTGGAATTTAATGTTTTTTTACATTTTTTCTTGTTTGTGAGCATACAGTGGTAGGAAAGTTTTCAGGTTGCTGCAATTTAAGAATTAAGTTTATCAGTGTCACTCTCAAACACTCAGACCATAAGTGAAATGCTCACACTGTGACAAGGTAATTTATCCTGCTCTTGCGTTTGCTTATTTTGTAAACTAATTTGTGGGATGACATCCCTAGTTAGGCACTTAGTGGAAGGGAACAAAGTATGTATGTCAGAGGAACCTTCTCTAAATGGGTTATGGTCACCAGTGGCATGTAAAGGAGCTTAGTTGTGGGACCACTGCTTTTCTTGATCCATTTAAAGAAGGATCAGACCTATACCTGAATATGTTTGAGGATGATGCCAAGATCATGACAGAAGTAAAATGTGAGGAGGACATACTGAAGGAAGGCTTCATTACAAACATTATCAAGTAGGAATTTATGTGTGAGAGGGACTTTGGTGCCCTTATGTTTACCTAGAATTGACTTTGAAGGTCTTTCACCCCTATAGTTTAGGCAATGTCCAAGCTGCTGAGTTGGGTTACTTGTCATCCAAGGTAGTGGAGGCCACAGCCTGGAGGATTACATGATCACCACAGTGATAGGGAAATGTTTTTTGAGTGTAGATTAGGAATTGTGCTTTCCTGGATTTTCAATGTATACATTATGATACACCTTTCCCATCTGTGTTTCAGTGAGTACAGCCTCCGTGATTTCAGTTGTTCCCAGTAGTTCAGAGCCTTTATAACATCACTGCAGGCAGTGGAATATCTCTGAAAACTGTGTAATACTAGTTTTGTCCACCGGGAAAGAAAATTTGATATTTTGCCTCACTTGTCAACAGAACCTTGCCTTAAGAGAATAGGAAAGGAGACAAACTGTCTACTGACACTTTTTAGAATTGCTTTCAAGTACTGTACATGGTTATGTAGATATTCTTCAGACAGTTCACATAATTTATAAGGCTATGACTAGAATATGTTTCTCAAGATTAATCATTGTAATTAAAGAAGCACCTAGAGATAATAGAGAGGGTCCAGAGGGGGGGAACATCATTGATGGTACCAGAATTATAACAAGAGTTATAGGAAGAGGTTTTAGGTCATAGATTTGGCCACCATGGATGAGAGAAGTGGAAGGGATTATTTTATCTCAATATTCAAGTTTTTGAACCTGTTTAATGACATAGACAGGGAACAGGTCTGAAAAGTTTGGAGACAGAACAAAGTACAAACAGAGGTGAATTTAAACGGGAAATTAAAAAAAAACTGTGAAGAAGTATTATAGTAAAAGAGTTGTGGATAAATGAAATGAACTTAGTATTGAAATTGTGGGTATAGACAAAAACATAAATGAGAGGAGAGAAAGTTTAAAAGTCCACACAAGTGTGAAACTCCCTCCCCTCTCATAAGAATAGATAATTATTTCGTAAATGCTTACATCCCACAGGCTGCTGTTCTCTGTGGCCAACATGTTTATTGCCATGCTGGTTTGGCTTATGTTGATTTTATAGGCTCATGTGTTGGATGATTATAACTTAATTTATAGATATATCCAGTATAATAAATTTGCTAACATATAACAAAGAATTGTAGTCAAAGCAAAAGGGAATTTAGTCACTGCTAACCACACATCAGTAACCATCAGTTATGGAGTGTGTGAGAATTTGATCACTGTTGCATAAATTGTAATACTTTATGTATGGGTTTATTGTAATGTTATATATTGGTATATTGCATGACAAAATGTTGTGATTTTCTCAACACTTTCCCACTGACATCACATTTGTATTATGTCTCATTTTTTGGATATTCTCTTCCAACAGGATAGAGGTGCATAAGGATGTCTGTTGTAAGGTGACTTACAGATAAGTGTGTCACCTCTGCTGTCTGCCTCTTAATACTTCACTGCCTTCACATATTACAAGGTTGATGCTCCTCACCATAATATAGGATTTACAGTTGTGTTGCAATAAATGTAAGGAAATGGTGGTGCTAGAATGAAATGCGTTACCTAACTATTGATGAGAGAAAGTAGGAGGCATTCCCACTTATTCAAGAAGTGAATAACCTTGCTCTTGTGCAGGTCTTAAAAGCGTTTAAGGAGTGTGGCTGAGTATGAACGTGGAGATGGGGCTGTGAGGGTGGCGGGTGAGAGCAGCAGGCATGAGGTCGGGCGTGCCCTGACCCGTGCACCCCAAGTCTTGCCCCCCGAGCCAACCATGGGCCAGGGGGCCAGCTACCACCATCACGAACACCAGTCACACCAGCAGCAGGCATCACGCTGGGCCATGGATGCAGCAGCAGATCCTACACACAGCCCCCATCAGGTGCGGCAGCGGGTGCAGCACCAGCAGCAGCAGAGGGAGATGAGAGAGCTACAGCTGGATAGGGAACACCAAGAGAGACAGCTTCAGCAGCAGGAGCTTGTGAGCCTCACCACTGGTTGTTGTGGCTCAGGGTCGGCATGCAGCTGTGGAGGTAGCCTTTCATCCACAGCTGCCATTTATGGCACTGCATCTGCCCCAGACCCTAACCCTCACTCAGTAGTGGTGACACCACCTCGTAGTCTTCCCCATCACCATCACCACCATCATCACCAACAGCGGCCAGACTCCCCCCCTTCCACAAACACCACTCCCTCTAACAGTGGCAACAGGTGTAGCGGAGCTGGTGGAACATGTAGCAACAGCAGTGGATGTGGTCACTGGTGTTCTTCCTGCAGGGTCCATGTTCAGTTAGAGGTAGAATGTGTAGGGGGGATGGAGGCACGACCTTCACCCCCACGGGGTGGCCGTCTCCGTACACTTGCCTTTCCCAAGAGGCATCGTCACAAGACCAAGACACCCACCAGGGACCTCCCACCACAGCCCAAGAAGAAAAAGACTCCATGGACATTCAGATTAAATTGTAGGCTGCGGCCCTCCAAGTCTGAGCCAGAGCCAGACACAAGCTCCAGTGTAGGTTGTGGTGCTTGCATGTGTCCAGGTCTGCGGCGGCCTGAACCTGACCTTCACACCCATCACCACCACCACCACCTTCACCATGAACATGCTTCTACACAGGACATGCCCATGGTATCCAGTGTAGGTGCAGGGATGGCTGCTAGTCCTGGTGGTGCTGTGGCTTTAAGGGCTCCTGTCATTGACCTGTCCCGATTTAATCCCGAAGCTTATCCAATTGATGACTGGGAGGAGAGAGCAAGACAGGAGAGGGCACGGGAGATGGCAGAAGGTGTAGAGCCGCCTCCAGGATTTACTCCAGGACCCCATGGCTTAACACCAGCACATCATGCTCTAACTCCAGCACACCATGCCCTGACACATCTTCAGCTTCAGCATCAGCATCAGCTGCAGCTGCAACAAGCAGGTGCAGTGACTTCTTTACCCCTTCCCTATAATTCCATGTTAGACTTACAGCTGCTGCTTGAACGCTCTCTTCGCCTAGGTCTCGGGGGTCCACGTTCCATTGCTGCCTCCCTCACAGAGGAGACTTTATTACAGCAGGTTGGCCGTCTTGCAGGGGATGGCTCACTGCTGCAGCGGACTGTACATACACAGGTGGATTATATTCACTGCCTTGTACCTGATCTCCTCAGCATAACCAACTGTGTGTTCTACTGGGGCAAGATGGACCGATATGAGGCTGAGCGGCTCCTTGACAATCGTCCAGAGGGAACCTTCCTGCTCCGGGACTCTGCACAAGAAGAATACCTCTTCTCTGTTTCCTTCAGACGTTATGGCCGGTCTCTCCATGCACGCATTGAACAGTGGAACCACAAATTCAGTTTTGATTCACATGATCCAGGTGTATTTGCATCAGACACTGTATGTGGCCTGATTGAGCATTACAAGGATCCATCATGCTGTATGTTCTTTGAACCAATGCTGACCAATCCACTTGCTCGGACATTCCCATTTCCATTGCAGCACCTATGTCGTGCTGTCATTTGTTCCACCACCACCTATGATGGCATCAATAGCCTTCGCCTCCCAAAGCCACTCAATAACTACCTCAAAGAATATCATTACAAGCAGCGGGTGAGAGTGCGGCGCCTCGACCACTAGCAGTACCACTTGCTGCACGAGCTCAAGAGTGATCAAACTGTAGCACAATAAGCAGCATGCCCAGTAGTACCATGTGTACCACCTATAGTGGCAAATGAGGGCACAGAAACCACAAAAGATAGCAAAAGCATCAGAGTCACGTCAACTATATCTTTACCAGTGCAAGATGCAGACATTGCCAGTAGGATCACGAGCTTGTGACTAGTTTAAATTTTTGGAGGCTACCATCAACACTCTAGGGGATGATTATCCATGTTAGAGTCATTACAGAGTGTCAAGAAGAATGTTCAGTTATCTTCTCACGTACGTTAAATCACTGCCACTCTATACCAGGCAATTACCGTACCCCTCTGATTCATGAGCCATGATGCCTTCTCACTAGCAATGATGGTGCTGCTAATTCTTATTCCCCAACCACAAGATCATTAACTTCTTCCCTACACACCCGCAGTGTTTTCAGAACGCTGTTATAAATCATTAGGTGTGTTTATATTCTCCTGCTTGGGAAAGAAGCAACTGGAATGCCTAGATACGCTTAAATATATAAAAACACTTTGTACACCCCCTTTCCATGTCCCTCTGCAACAGAACATACATGTAGTTGTTAGGTGTGAGTGTGTGTGGAAGCATAATGTTGGTGGTATGCGAGAGAGAGCATAATGAAGCTGGTTGTCTGAGGTGTGGACAAAGTGATCCCTGTGCCATGGCATAGCTAGTTTCTTGCTTTGCCCCTCTGTCCTTGCCACTGTTTCCTGTGGATCAACTCATTATTAAGGTGAAGAGACCTGGGTTTCAGTCAAGGTTATTGCATTGGAATTTAAATGCATATGAAGAAAAAATGTCACAGAACAATTACATATGAATCCAAGGGACTATGAATACTAAATCCTAATCATGAGAATTTCTTGCTTTCGGGTACTAGTAACAAAGGAAAATCAGCAGGCTTTTTTATTTTATCATTGCCTTACTTAGTGGGATATGAGTTGAAATAAGGCTGGACAAGATACTGGTGTTCGATATGCTTGCTGTAGCATCCCATCATTCTTGGGTTTTTCATGTGTACTGTGTGTTTGTGTGATTTTGCTTACAGATCAGAAATTGCCATCTTGATCAGTGCTTATGAGTATGTTTGTGCATGATATGGATGTTTGTGCATGTATGTATTGCAAGTGTGTGATTTGAGATTGTTAGTTGATTGAATATGTGCATTTCTATTGTACAGAGGTATATATATACATCATCATAAGTCTCATGTTGGGATATAACAGTAGTATAATATGACCGCTGTAGGTGCACTGTTTTCTCAAAGTATTTCTCTACATTGTTTGGAATATTTCCAGCAGGCACAAATAATATTTAGTTATCATTTATGTACAATGTTCCTGGAGAATACCCACATCTTTACATTTTTTTCCTTTTTAATTTGGTTTCATTGACTATGACTTTGTAATTTAATGTAAAGTACAGACTAGAATGTAGCATTAGCTTCATATTGTTGGGAGAAGTACAGGTCTATCAAGTCACCTGTTATTTTGTTATATTTGTGGTTACCTTGTGACTGGAGAATAGTTTTAAGATAGACTAAATATGGAGTTTCATTTATGGTACATAACTCGGTGATCAAGATGATATGAGAATGAACACGTTTAATGATCTTTGTTATTGTGAGAGTTAGGGTTTGATTCATTTCAGATGAACATTAGGTTTGTAAGTGTATGTTTAGTTTCTATATTAATTGTGATATATACCAATAGAATATGGTTTGAATTGTAATTTATGACTATGTGCTTTATGAAATGGAATGTTTTCTCATGACTTACTAATCACAGACATGTATACTTTAAACAGCTGTAAGGCAATTTATTTAATTAAATGCATTCATGATTAAATTGTGCACCAGTATACCCAGGATTTGGAAATAGCTACCCTTTAATTTGCAGGCTCCAGGTGAGGCAGCATTCCCCCCACTGAGCACCTTGACATCCATTGAAGGAACTATTAGTGTATGAATCTGCAATATTAGTGTGGTATCCAGTAATGGATGTATTATAAGTTGAAAGACTACAGTATTAACATCAGTTGCAGGTTTTAATAATGTGCATTAATGGCATCATTATCCATCAAATTATATATTTGCCTATGGGTCTACAGTATCAGCATTGATTGAATGATGTTTTATTGCATGAATTTAAAGTATCAATATTCATTGAAAGATTCATTAGTTCATTGATATACAGCATGGACATCCAATGAATGACGTATTAGTTTATGAGTTGAAAGAGTCAGCATCTGGTGATTTGTGTTTTAGTTCCTAGTACAACTGGAAAATCCAGTTAATGGTATATCAGTTAATGGGTCTACAACAACACCAGATGAATGACAAGTGTATGAGTCTGTAGTATCATCCTATGAAGAAAGATGTGTTTGATTTATCAGTAAAGCATCAGTGGTGGATGATATGTAAGGTAACACTGTGAATGATGTATTACTTTATAAGCATTGCTCCAGTATTCAGAGAATGTATAGTTGTTGAGTATGTCGTTGGAATATAGATAATGGTATTTTGCTAAATGAATACATCATCCCTATCCAGTGTGTGATGTATTTTTGGGTCTACAGCATCAGTTACACATTTATTGTGTATTAATGAGTACAGGATGTAGTGTCCAGTAAGCAATGGCTTAAATTTTGAGTCTACAGTATCAGTATGCAGTGAATTATGTATTACTTTATATGCTTTAAGCATTAATGTCCAACAAATTGTATGTACAGTTATTTATGAGTGTAAATCATTAGTGTCCAGTGAATCATCTTTACAGTCTACAACATAGTATTTATTGAATATTATTTTACACTCTTAGTTCTGTCTCATTACAGTTTCCATTGGCAGTTGTATTGTGTGTGAGAATTTAGCTTTGGTATGTAGTGAAAGATATATATGTTCAGAAGTTTATAATAGTGTCCAGTAAAGCACACATGTTCCTTTCTAGAACATATTGTTATGATTTCTTGTGCTGGCCTTGTGTTCGAGTTGTTTGGTGCAGATGACTTAGAAGATCGATAGCAACTGAAGGTATCAATGTACCACTTGTTCTTGGATGCTCATCTTGCTGGTCACAAGTTATTGAGTCACTTGTAAGTTCCCCTCATATCTTGGTCATTCATCTGGTATGTTTGATCAGTTTTGTACTGACCTGGGGGAAAGTTTTGTCTTTTGTATGTTGTACATACATTTTTTCAATCTTTTCAATGTCATAATTGTATTACAGAATTCATGCATTCTCTGTGTGTAAGTGGACAAGATATATTCCATTGCTAATACATAGCGTGTATGTTGTGAGCTCTTTATGATCAAATATTTCTTGTTAAGAATACAGAAATTTAACTCCAGGAAATATTTATCAAGAAATTGAGTCATAGTTACATATGTTGAGATTCATCTTGGGATGAAACGTGCACTCTTGCCTTGTAGTAGGTGATGGTACCCAGCGCCCAGACTGTAGTTGTATTCTTCCTGCATCACCATTTTGCAGTTTGTATAACATCAACTTTAAGGTTTGCCAGCACCTGGACTCAAGAGTTCTTTGGTTAATAACACACTGTTCAGTGTAACATCAAGCTGCAATCACAACTGTGTTCCTCTTGAAATTTTCTGGTTTAGAGTGAGGGCAGACTTATGGCTCAACTTCTTTTTCACAACCTCCTTGCCCTATATCTCATTCTTTATTCTAGATCCTTCCCTTTCCATCCTTACATCCTCTTTATATCTCCATTCTCTCCTATCTTTATTTTTTCTTGTTCTGCTCCACATCCTTTCAATCATCTTACATTTAGTGTTCCCATGGCTACAGTCATTTGCTTGTGTTGCATCTGGTTCATGTTGCAGTGAACTATGCGACAGTTGTTTGTGGTACTGGAAGTTCATCAAAAGCGTTCTAAGCAGTGTTTAATGCAAATACTTGCCTTGGAGTAATTAGTATTAAACCTAGGAAAGTACAGTATCAGTATTTCAAAATGATCTAGGTAAGTGTACCATATAAGGTTACTGGTAACTATTTCCTGTCATTCAAACTCTTTGGTCTGTAAATTGAGGTGTGATCCAGTTATCCATTTGGTGGAGGAATCTACCAGGACAACTGTAAATGAGGTTTTGTCATCTTTGTGGAAGTTTTAGCATTATCTTTTACTTTAAACAATGCTGATTTCGTATTCCATAGGTGTTAATTTTCATATTCAAGAAAGCTAGTCCATAAAAGACGATATTACCTTGCTCCTTACATTAGCTGTAAGTTGTATGGTGTGTGAGGTCTTTTCTCTGCTGTGCATCTGTCCAGTATCAGAACACCGAATTGTAAATTTTGCTTTTGCTGTTTATTTATTTTTTTTTTTAACTTTTGTAATTATTGGCAAACAGAAGGTAAATGGGATGAGTTTCCATCATTATTTTGAAGTGGAAACCAAAACATGAGATGTTGAGTTTATACCCAACTTCAGTCTCTGTATCACCACAGGTCTGTCTGAACGGTGAATGAGTTGGCAATCCAGAGGGTAGATGATTAACCAGAGATTAGTATAAAGTTTTATGCCAATGTTTTGGGATTGACTTCACAAACTCAGATTAAAGAGAAACGAAAGGATGATGTGCTGCAAGATAAAGAGCAAACCGAATCAAAGTTGCCTTTTGAGTTTATCTCAAGGTTGTTTTGAGATGCAACACATGCACACTAACCACTGGTAGAAATATTTCATTCTGTACGAAGTTGAACAGTTTTATCTCTGTTTTAAGTTAGTGTAACGAAGTGAAGCCTACTGTAATTTTGTGAAAATTGTGTTACACAAGTTCAAAAGCAACAGCAGCAAGCCAGTGTTAGATGAAGCTTTAAGCAGAAGGCCAGTGTTACATGAACTTTTGTAAGCAGAGGGTTACTGTTACCAAGAGCTGTAAGCTGCAAAAATTCAGTGTCACATAAGGCTGTTAGCAGCAGGGTTTCAGTGTTACATAAAGCTTTAAACAGGAGAGGGCCAGTGGTACAAAAAGATGTAAGCAAAGTGGGCCAGTGCTACATTATACTGCAAGCAATAGGGCCAGTGTTAAAGCTGTAAGTAGATAACGTAAACTGAAATTAGAGACTAGGATTACATTAAGCTGTCAGCAGAAAGCTGATGTTGTGTAAAGGTGTAAGGTCGACCATTGCTAAAGCTGAAAAAAGAGCATTGTTATAGATAACTTTGAATGAGAGAAATGCAGTGCTTCAGTGTAATCATTGTGGGTTTATCGTAGTAAAACTGGTACATATTTAGATTTTGAATTTTTTCCTTCTCATCAGCAGAAAATTGAATTTGGTGTCTATTTTTGTTGTTGACAATGATTTATGACCATCTATATGTGTGTCATGCATGTATTGTATTTCACTGTTATTCTTGAACAAAAGGCATGTTCCTTAATTTCTTACTGAACAGCTTTAATGTGTATTTGCCCAATGAGGCATTGGTGTGTGTGTATGGGAAAGGAGAAGGGTGTGTGAATGGATGTGGATATATTCTGGTCCTGTAAATAATGTGAACATATGGATGTGGAGCTCTGAACACCTATATTGTCTTCAGGCCTCAAATAATCAGAGTTCGAGCTGTAGGTTCTAAAATGTGCTTAAAGGTTTGTGTATCTGTACAGTATAATTATTTGTAAGGAAAGACTGGTTAAGGCTCCCCAGGTGCCCCTGATGTTGGCTGATTGTTGTACTTCGGATGCCTTGGCCATGGTCTAATGTACATAGGACAATGTTGTTCACAGGATGTAATTCTTTGCCAAAATATATTTCTTAGTTGGATTAACTATTGTACAGAGGAACATATGAGGTTTTGACCTTATTTTGTAATGTGTATAAAGTGTAGTTCGGCCTCCTTTAGAAGGCAGTCAATAAAGTATCTTTGGTATGACTGATGTTTTATAAACTTCCATCCAGTTTGATTAATTCATTATATTATTCAAGAATTGTTCTTTGTCAGGTACCCTTGGAGGAATATGAAAAACTTTAGGTGCACCTAAAAGGACATATTGCATAACAGCAAGAAAATAATCTTATTTCTAGAGAGAGTAGTTATTAGGTTAGAAACTTAATCAAGCTCACCAGAAAGTTATGGGTATATCATTAAAAAATTTGGTTGCTTTTTTAATTTCAGAATTTTGATCATTGTAAAAGTAATCCTTGGGTCCCCATGGAAGAATATGTCTCATCCAAAATATATATTTTCATGCTAGCAAGAGAATAATCTTGTTTCTGGAAAGAAATTTAATCATAAAGACCCCCCACCCCAATCTTCACGTCTTCCAAGCATTAGTTTGCGATGACACCAATGATGGTGACTGAGGGTAAATCCTACTGTTGACAGTTATGTAAACATTAATTCCAGTCGAAATAGTTAAAGATGCCTCATATAAACATAGCCGGAGCGACAAACATCCAATAGTTTTTCTAGGTACAGCGAGCTAAAATTACTTTTGAGCCATTTACTAAAGGTTCTCTGCATATGACGTCACAACTTCCTTCTCATTGGATGGTAGTTAGCCAACCCGGTATGATATCAGCCATGGCAGATAATCGTGGACCATGTCAGCTTCAAGCTACTCGCCCGACCCCTACTCACCGACACCCACTACCCCACCCCAGCCAGTAACTAAACTAGTGGTCAAGGCTGTCAGCTGTTTGGTAATCTCGGTCTGGCGACACTTCAATACAAACTCAGTGAAAACTATGTTTTATTTCACATGACAAAAAGTGTATGTTTAATGTGATGAGTTCAGAAACAATGATTAAGGTGTGTGCTTTCAAACATATTCGTGGCATAGACTATGTTACCTTAAGTCACCACAGTTGTCCAGAAGCTCGTGAAAGTCTTTATGAAATATTACAAACAGTCAATTTCACAATGGCGAAGGTTGCATGGTGAAGTGTTTGGAAAATTCAGTGCCGCAGCAGAGAGCAGTCAGGGTAAGTGATTGTATAAGTATATAAATATAGAAATATAAATATTTATAGTGATATTGGTATATAAAACATTTGGTGAAACCTGTAGCTCGATTATACCACGTAAAGCTGATTATCCACCGTATTTAGAAGGGAGTTAGGAAGACTGGTTTGGTAATCGTGTAGTTGATGAATGGAACAGGCTTCCAGATCACATAGTGCTAGTTCGGTAAATAGCTTCAACATCAAAATAGATAATTATATGAGTGAAAAAGGATGGGTATACTTTGCTCTGTTATGGTCAAATTAAGGGAGGATAGGGTTAGTGTATAAAGGAGCCGCCACGTGTGTCAATGGGCATGCTGCAGTTATCCTACTTGTGTTTAACCTTATCAGGTATGGCAGAATGACGAGGACATCGTCGCGAGCCACAGGCTAATAAACCCGACGTTATATTACAAAGAGGCATGATTATTGGCCGTTATCAAGCCAATCAATCCATAAGTCAGGTAAGCCGAGAAATGGGGATTAGTAGGGATGCCGTCAAGCGGTGGATTCGACGCTACGAAGCGGAGGGCCACGTCAACACCCGACCACGACCACGACGACCACGAGTAACAACAGTGCAAGAGGATGCCAATCTTCCAGCAGAAGCCCGCCACGCACCGTTTAAATCGTCGCCTACGTTAACACGGTATGATTTTGATCTGAGTAACAGATAAACAAGTTATGATTTTGCCTACAATATTCCGATATGTTGGTCCCAATATTCAATACAGGGTGTAACACGAGTTTGTACAACTACTTGTAGAGGTGAGAGAATATGGGATTCTGAGTCGAATATCTTCTATACACAGTTGCATCTTAAGGATTAGTG
>JAYMFT010087465.1:0-28367 GCA_038088735.1 Panulirus argus | reverse complement strand
TATATATATATATATATATATATATTTCTCTCTCTCTCTCTCTCTCTCTCTCTCTCTCTCTCTCTCTCTCTCTCTCTGTGAGATCACTCTTGGCTCTCCTTCTGTTCGATATGTTAGTGAATTCCCTAATGTCACATCTAAGACTTTGTTTTCTACTAATTTCCCTCCAAACCATAACAGTTTCCCCGAAAGGTTTCGCTTCTCCTTCAAAAACTCTTTTCACCCCAACGGACACCTTCTTTAAGCCTTCTTCTTCCATCTCTTTCCTCAACCCATCAATTGCTCTCCGTGTACTTCTGCTGAGGCTTCAATTGATATGGTCTAAATTGGCTCCACATTAGCTTCGCACGGTTGCATCGACATTCCATAGCGTCCCAGAAGTCTATTGCAAATTCACTTTTATTCACTTCTTCCTTGTCTTTTCATCGCTTATTCTTCTTTTGCTCCCTCATTCTTATTCCAGTTACCTGGAACTTACAGAAAAGAATGTCAACCTAATGAACCTCATACACAGATTATCACTTACTTAATAAATCTCACAGACAGATTATACTTACCGTATAAACCTCGCACAGAGATCATATTTGCTTTATAAACCATACGTACTGATTATATTTACCTGATAAACCTCACACACATATTATATTCCCTTTTAACGAGAACATATGAATCATACACTCTTTTGGTCTTATTTTAACATACATTCTATAAATATAAATAGGAATCATTCTCTCTTGATATCACGCATTTCCAGATGAATACAATTCACGTATAATCTCACCAGTGTGCCGTTTACACCAGGATTCCCAGGCTTAACTATCTTACTAACCATATCTCCCAACCATCCAGTCGTTAAATTTCTCCCTGTGGAACAACTTCCTCAACAATTCTCCCAAATTCTCTTCGAAATTTGTCTTTAAACTTTCCCCCATCCATAATGCACGGCGCCTATGCGAGCAATACGATTATTTCGAACATATCACGTCTGAAATTCATGACACTAGAGCACCAATTCCAGTCATCTTATCCCTCTTCAAAAGGTGCAAAACAGACGACTTCACAAGACCACCAACGCTGTTGAACACACCTGATTTGAAACCTTTCGATTACCTACGTTCAGATATTCCACAATTCTTGTTTCACACACACACACACACACACACACACTGTGTGTGGATTCCCCTTCTTCAAGAGAAAAAAAATCTATAATCCCATCCGCTTGCATACTTCTGTTCATTCCTTTCACACTCCATTTTGCTATTTCAAAGAATTCATTCATCTTGCTCCAGGTGGTAAAACAGGCACGCTGCCTACGTCTGAGGCCGCTTGCATCCTCCGTGGGAACCCAGGTCATAGACTTATAGCTTGGAGGGTGAAGGCGTGAAGAGATGCCTATTTCACAAGGTAAAAGCGTATTGGCTTACGACTCTCAAGAGTGCCTCAAATTCCCAAGGCCGCATTGCAAGAGGTACGTACCACAGGGCGGTCCGTGTGCCTCTTTATATGACCCTCAACTAAAGATTTACTTTTGAACTGGAGGGAAATACGAGGTACAGGTTCCTTGATTCTCTGAACCCGACGTTACGAGCCTTCAGCACGACTGAGTGGCCTTTGAGACAGAAAATTTGACCCTTGAACACGGCCGTATGACCACTGAGCACGACAGTTCGACCCTTGAACAAGGCGGTGCATCCTTGCGTATAATAATCGGACCTTTGACCTGACCCTTACTTTCTCAGCGCTCTGATACCCACATCTTCTACCCAAGGTATCTTCTTCAGTCGTTTGATACCAGTCAATCACCTTTTGGTACCAGATTCAGCGTACCACGCTTGCAGCAAAATGCAGATGGGTTAAATGACCCAAAACACATTTATAATCATCGTTTTTTCCTTCATTCTTATATTCTATTTTCACCAGAATTCTACCGAAAGATTAATAATTTTTTTTCTTCCCATTTTCACACCCGACTCGAGCACCTAGTTCAGCTGGAGATTTAGTTCGAAGGGGATAGTTTTCCAAAGGAACGAAAGAGAACTTAATGCAAGACTGAAGATAGAGAGGCAGATTTTAGCTACAGACGAATGTCTCCAACGAGCGTGGTCTGTAAGATATTGGAAAAATGGTGAGGCTATAAAAGAGAAGATCTTTTAACTGGCAGAAACTATTAAGTGTGAGACAGCATAGACTCAGAAAAAGATCAGTCAAGACAGATCTATCGAGGCAACGTCTTAGGGAATAAGATGAGTGGGTGGACTCCGTTTTCTTGGACTGCCAGAAGAAAGCTTTTTACCTTATTCCCAGTAGACTGATGATGGAATTAGAGGTTTCAATGTGGTATCAGAGGAGAAGTAAGTGACTGTATCAGATTAAATGATTGGATTAATAGGTATGTAACCGAGCGAGCGTACGCGCGTCAGGGGAGCCGTTTCGGACAGGGCGAGGAGGCTAACCAGCAGCGTGCCTCATGGACCAGTGCTGGAGCCACTGTTATCTCTGACCAACCCGGGTATCTTGTCTGATGATGTCAAATGGTCTGAACGTGCTTGTTGACGATGCTAGATTTAAGAGAGAAGAGTGGAATAACAGAGTGCAATATAATGCAGAAAACGATATAATAACAAGGTATGGTAGTGATCGGATAATTGATTAAAGACATAAAATCCGAACAAATGTACGTTAGTGAAGATGGGCTAAGAATTAAGCAGACCAGACTGCAACTACAGTACTGGGGATAATAGAATGAAAAATAAAAATGGTCTATGAAAGGAACCCTCACTGAGAAATCTCGCAAAGTGTGAACAGCAAAACTGAAATATTTTTCTTTTCTTTGATATCAAAATTGTCTTTTCTATATAATAACAGAGAGATGTATAGGAAGCTATAGACAACTTATGTTCGAAACTTGAATATGTTTCAGCAGTTTATTCACCCTTGTCTTCCTCTATCTGTGTGTGTGTGTTTGTGTATGCACACTCAACAAATAAATTATCTCTACTCATGGGCACGATGGATTTCAAAATGAACACTGCGACTCCTGTTGCCTCGGCAAGCTTGGCAGTTGCTCTGTACGGTAATTACTCGCGAAATAGAAAATAAATGAAATGTATTCTAACTGTTTGAAAAACAGCAAACATTGTAAACTTTGTTTTACGCTCATTGAGAAATATACATACGCAAGGCAGGATAACCATTGCGAATCAGTACTCCAGAGCATATGTCAAAATCCCTCGTCCTTGTGTTATATTGTTTGATCCAAAATCTTATGATGATTTTTTTTTTTTGCTGGGTGTACACTTTAGCTTTAGCCTTCACTTTTCCTTGAAATCTTTTAAGCCTTAGTTCACCTCCATGGCCTTAGCAGTCACCCTGACCTTTGTTCCCAACCTCGCCTTAGCTTCCAAACCTTTACACCAACCGTAGCCTTGCCACATGCATGCATTACGCCCTTCCCTGTACCGGTCATCCTCACACAATCTCTACAACTTCCTCTAAAATGCTTGTGATGTTCTAGTGGAATTTGCTCTCTAAACTTCTAGAGTAATCAAAATGAAATCCATTTCGTCCGAAATGTGATTTGATAAAGTTCAAAGGACTGCGACGAGGATGGTACTAACACGAATGCATGAGTTATGAAGGGACGAGGAAGAACCCCGTGGCTATGCAAACACTCAGAGACTGGAGGAGAAGGGGAAGTATGATAGCTATATACATTTGTCAAAGGCCAAGGCAATATAACGCGACGGCTGTTTGAAGATAGGAAGGAACCTAGATGGAGATAGTAGAACAAGGGTATTAAAGGCAAGAATAGCATCGGAAGGAATGGGAAGAGGTGCTTCCTCGGTGAGGTAGTAGTGGAGACGTGAAACTAATAGACAAAGAGTGAAGTAAATGTGAAGTGCAAAGCAAATATTCTGCTTGTCTTCTAAAACGTGATATCGCCGTAGTAAACTCACCAAGCTTCAGGCCATAGTGAGTGATGAGTGAGTATCTTTAAATTACTGTCAAACACAATCATAAGACAAGCTGATGAAGACTTTGTAAGGATGAAAGTGCCAAAGAGATGACAGAAGGTCGTGACACTATACAATGTGGTCTAGGCTATAGATACCCATGGGACTTTGCTACTTCTTTTGCCATTTAAGAGGCGAAATGCAAGAATTACCAGAATAATCATTTTTCACACCCTTGATGCCCAAGAAACTTGAGAGGTATCTTAACCTTTCCAGCCGTATAGAGCTCATTCTCCATGTAACCTTGTATACAACTTTATCTATTTTAACGAGTTCACTTACCGCGTAACTTTCTGTATAATTCAATCAATGAGGCCCTCCAGTCCCTGGACCTTTTGTGCTCTCTGTATCCTCCTTTGTGCCGCCGCCCGCAGGACGGGCGGGGGGCGCACAATAAACTCGCCTCCTCTCCGGCAAAAGTCCAATGAAGTAAGGCCAGGGAGCCACAGGGGCAGATCAACTATCGACCAGGAGGCCAGGAGGACGAGGGGGAGACATGATTACATCTTTTAAGATCCTTAACCAATTTCACGATGTCGATAAGGGGGCCGGGGGGTGGAGGGGGGGATTTCTCTCTCTCTCTCTCTCTCTCTCTCTCTCTCTCTGTCTTTCTCAGAAAGGGAGAAAGAATCCTGTGAACTGAGGAACATACCTTAACACTTGACCACAGAGGGACGAGTCCACTGACTAAGCATAGGATTACAACTAGAAACTGAACCACAGGAAAAGAATAGAAAGACGAATAACCGAGGGAAATGGGACGAAATATTTTCATAGCAGTTTAGAATGGAGGCGTGGAAAAATTTATGTTTAGGAATAACGAATGACGAAGAGTGTAATATGAAAAAGAAATTGAGACACGGGGTCCCACGGGTACACGACTCCTCCTTCCCCAGCATGCACGAGGAGGTAATTGCACACACACACACACACACACACAAGGTGGAGGTGGGGGAGGACGGGGTAGACAGGAGGCAGTAACTTATGAACACATCAAAGCAACAAACGTGTTGCCCTCCTGAAATGACTCACTGATGGTCCCTTCCCCGGTCAGTCTCCGTCCTACCACTTCCCTCCCTCTCTCCCTCCTTGGGCACCCCTCCCCCCAGCCACCCCTCCTTCCCTCCAGGACTGCTAGATTGTTAATCGTTAACACCGTGTGACCCACAAGTCTCAGAGGGGACCCAATCAAAGCGTAGCGAATCCGTTACGTCCTAGCAGATTGGATTACCTTGACATGTGAGAAATGTTTCTTACGGGACTGATCGTTGTGCTGTTCCTACACACGATGTACATTGTATATCCTGTGTACATTGTACAAATATTGTCTAGAACCCCTGTGCTATGTGGTGATGGCGTGATCAGTACGCAATGTGGCGTGATTGGTACCCATACTGGCGTGATCGTACATTGGCGTGGTCGATACGCACACTGGCGTGATCGGTACTGACACTGGTGTAATCGGTACTCACAAACGGTACGCACTCTGGCGTGATCGGAATACACGCTGCCTCTTTCAGACATACCTCGAGACCGTTCTAACCTTTCTAGCAGCTTATTGTTTTGTACTGAAGCAAATAACCTTTACTCTCCTTCACTGTTCTCCGTTCAGTGACTGCTCACTGCAGAGTCTTACTAAAGCTCACTCAGTGCTTATGGGGAAAAGATTAAAGCATTGATTTATTAAATGATGGTGATCTGTGGCAAATATTAAAAGGGGAGAGTCACATGTTGGGAGGTGTCACATATTTGTGGGTCACATGTTGAGTGGGTCACATGTTAGGAGGGTTACATGAATGGGTCGCATGTTGAGTGGGTTACATGATGGGTGGGTCATACATTGAGTGGGTCACATGTTGAGTGGGTCATACACTGAGCGCGTCAAGTATTGAATGGGTCATTCACTGAGCGGGTCATAGAATGTATAGACCACACATCGGGAGGCCGGATCCCTGCATCGTCTTACTCGAAGTCTCCCTCGAGTTCGTGAGGCAAGTCGTTCAGAGAGACCGGCTGGATGTAACGCGCCTCCGGCACGAGAGTTGGACCACCACCACAGACAGGCGCCCACACACTGAAGCCTCCCACACAGACCTGTCATACGCCCACTTCACTGTCATGAGCTGTCATTTGCTCTAATAGAATGATCCAAGGAATGACCCTTGGGTGTAGTAGTCTAGCCTTTGAGCTAGCACTTGAGGGTAAGGCCCATAAACCAGGCTATCATACCCAAAGGTAGTACCGTCTAGCTCAAGGGTCGTACCGTCTAGCTCTAGGGTCGTACCGTCGTGCCCAAGGGTCGTACCGTCTAGCTCAAGGGTCGTACCGTCGTGGTCAAGGGTCGTACCGTCGTGCTCAAGGGTCGTACCGTCGTGCTCAAGGGTCGTACCGTCTTGCACAAGTGGCAAATCTCCTTAAATCAAATAAAGAGTTTCTTAAAACGCTTGCAGTGCTATAAGGTTACGGCAATACTGTACACTGCCTCTCTTAATGTGACACATATTGAAGCCGACCTCTGCTTTTTCGAGGGTTGATTGACCAAGAGATAGTTAACGCTTTGCTTTAAAGATCAATTATAAGCGTAATTAATCACAGTACCGAAAGAAAAGTCAGAAGAAAGGACCCCTGTCAGGTCTTTGGGCCAGGGTGCCCACACACCGAGGTCAACGCCACAAGAAATCTAATGTGATATCCACCAAACCCAGCCGTCATGACGTCATGAAACTAACGCTCTGTGACTGGTCGCCCCTGTGCTTCTGGAGGCATACGATTGGTGGAAATACATCCCCTCCCCAGTTGAGGCCACGCCCACATCCATGTTTTTTTACCATAACTCAGCCAATCGTTCAGCATTTCTTGTGTGTACCTGTGTGTGTGTGTGTGTGTGTTGTGTGTGTGTCCTTCACACACACATACACACATATCTGGAGCTTGAGCAACTGCTCAATAAAAAAGGAAAGAAACTTAACCCACATTCGGGGGACAGGGAAATAAAATCACCAAAACGTCCCTCCAATTTGACCAGCAAAACCTGCACCTCACGGACAACATAACTTGCCAACGTCTCCCGTCCTGTTACCTTCACCCAACTCTGATGAAACTAAAATCCTTCTCGAAACTGTGTCGTTTGAAAAACACTCGTCCATGTGCCCAGTGGAGAATCATATATGGGTTTCCGAATTGTCTCGCCGCCATTTACGATCGTTGAATCTCTAGGCTCGAGGTCAGCACAGTGATTCGCTCCGACAGCACAAAAATTGAACGCTCGACATAAAACAAAAGATATGACCTCGCAGGAAAGCAATTGAAACCCATAAAACAAAAGTACATATCCGCTAAACAGAGACTAGAAACTATGAAACAGCGACTTGTATCTACAGCATAACTGTTCGAATCGAAAGCATGTGTCAAGCCTCCAAAACAATTGCTGAATCCAAATATTCACTCGATGCCATGACACAAGACTTCCGCCCGAGACGCAATGATCCGGAGCGACATCATAACCGTTGAAATCCACAGGTGGAACTCTCAAAGTTGAATCGATACGTAGTGGGCTTCATTTGAGATGCCATGGGCTCGAATTGCTGCTTCGTGGATTCGAAGAGTTCAGAAGTGGATCTGAATTGCTGTGAAGTGTGTGCGTGTACGGATCGTTTTGTACTATGGCCCTCAATTGTTGCGTTATGACTTCAAATCGTTATAATGGGGGTTCTGAATTCCTGTGCTATACGTCAGAGTATGTGTGTTTGCATGTTGTCGTTTAGGTATCAGTTGACGTCGTTGAGATGAAGTGCTTCATTCGTGTGAGTTCGTGGAATAGCTATATGACTCAAGACGTGACGGTCTCGAGCAAGTTTCTCCGCTAGGGAACTCCAACAACATCCTTGTTGTTCGTCAAGCTGAGGGTCCCAATGACTATTTTGTAAATATAGATTATTTTCGTGTGTTTCTTTGGTATTGTGGACTCTGTTCACCATGGAGGATTTGAGTTACTTTGACTTTTATCCAAAATATGTGATTCTAGATTCCATTTACTGTGTGCTGAGTTAAAAGAATGTGTTGTGGGTTATGGTGTGTTTGATTACCTCTTTCGTGGTTCGGATTGTGTTCTAGGATCAGATGAATCGTGCATATAGATGGTTAAGCAGTAGGCTTGAACTGTATTACGTTTGTAATATTGAGATTGAATCACTGTATCAAACAGTGGCTGAAATTCCTAACCTGGTGTGTACTTTGAGGGACTGGTTTGTTTAGGTTTGCACTGGATTCGAATCGTTCTCACGCTGGCACGAAAAGGTTGCTTTGTTGGTTCAAATCACTGTATTGCAGGCTTGATCATTGTGCTTCACGGCTGAACTGGATCTGAATCATTGTACTGTGGGGTTGAGATCGCTTTGTTGGAATCTTGATCCGATATGCTGAAGGAACCATTTTTGTTCCGGAACCCAGAGTGTCGACCGTCGTCGATATCCGCTACCGCTCCACCCACCTCTTGTCTTCACTACATCCAGTTTTTCTCCTCGACTGACTTCAAGGTGATTAAGTGATCATTTCTTAATTACCAGGGTCCATTAATAAGGTTCCTGGAGATTGACTAATGATCTTCCACGGTCATTAGTCTTTTGTACTGGAGAGCTGACGGGGTTTTGAAAGTGTGTGTGTGTGTGTGTGTGTGTGTGTGTGTGTAATTTTTCGTATGTGTGAAAGTTTACAGGAAGTACCATGATCAATGTATGCTATATGTCTTAATAGACTTGGAAGAACATAATGCTATACGTTGTGATAGACCTGGAAGAACACAGTGCTATACGTCTTACTAGACCAGGAGGAACATAATGCTATATACTCAGGGCGTTATCTGACCAACATCCGAAATTGGCTTGCCTGCCTGAGTTGCTTATCAACAAAACTGTGAATCAATTCCGAGATCACATCCAGAAGCACAGTATATGATTGCAGTACTAAATGTAATCCCATTTCCCAGTTTTCTTTATGAGATAACATTAACCTCTTTGTATTGTAGCTAAGGCTCGGTCTTGATGTAGACCTTTGTCCGTGACTGAAGCCTAAAAAGAAATACAAAAAGATAACAAGGACATGCAACAGATAACGAGGATACGCGGTAGACAACTAAGACACACAATAGATAACAAAAGCATACCATAGAGAAGGAAGACATATAACAGTTAACAAGGACATACAATAGACAACAGGGACACACAATAGACTACAAAGACATGATAGATGACAAGATATACGATAGATGGCAACGATTCAGTGTATTGAAAATCCACGAAACTGGTTCGAAGCGACGAATCTAACAAACTCCGTCACTAATGATGAGAAACTACAGGTTTATACTAGAGGAAAGAGAGACACCTTCCGGCCGGAGCTGACAAGTAACGAGACAACAGCACTTATAGTTCAAGCTATGGCTGCAAATCCTTCCCCTCCCGTATTATGATTTTCTAAATGTAGGAACAGAATGAGGAACAAAACGAAGGACTTTTCCCTTTAAGGCTCAGATACTGATACTCCCTCGTTACGGCCGAAACTACGTAAAAATGAATAAAATGTTTGCGTTATTGTTATTCAAGTATACTTGTTCCGCTCGAGTGTGTATCCTTAGCTCGTTTATCTTTTCCACGTGTCTGTGCTCGTTGCTGGGGTGGTGTTTGTCACGTTGATACGTTCAAGGCTGCGTGATGGAGCTGGGGACGTGTCAGATGTTGGAAGGAAGGGAGGGGAGTTTAAAAGTGTTGGAGGCAGGAAGTGAGTATTGGGAGTAGGTTGGGATCCTTGGGTGTCGGGAAAAGTTCAACCAAGTGTAGTAAAGATAAGAAGAACTGTTGAGTGTTGGAGAGAGGTACGTAGGACTGTTGAGTGTTGGAGAAAGGAGGGACTGTTGGGTGTTGGAGAGAGGTACGTAGGACTGTTGAGTGTTGAAGTAGGTTGGTTCTAACGGATGTTGGAAGGATGAAGCACATCCAAGTGTTGGCGGTAGAAAGAAGTGCTGAGTGTTGGAGGAGGGAGATCACTCTTAGATATTGTAGTGATGAAGGACCAATGAATGTTGGAGAGTTAAAGGACCTTCGAGTGTTAGAGGGAGATATATCCATGTGCACAATATAAATGTCTACTCCTCATGCTTCAATATAAGTCTCGTGAAGCTGTGGTAACCTTTGAGCCTTGAAAGGTAACCTTTGTTGACCTTTAAGTCCACAGGCTCTGGTAAGTACCCTTAGGTCCTGCCTTTAACTCTGAGGTAACCTTCGTTGTAATTCTAGGCTGCTAGGTCGCCTATGTTGAATGGGGGCAGGAAACTATAAGTGTAGCCTAAAAGGCTTTCGAAAAGCGGTCTTCGGTGGGCTCAAAACGGCTCCTTCAAAGGCTTAAAATCTTGCCCTGATTCTGAAGTACCTACATCCATAACATGGGGCCCCGAGTTGCTACAGTTTGGCCGCGAAAGAGTCACATGAAACAAGCAAACAAACGTACAGACACTTGAAAACATATATTACATTAAATTTCCTTCGTTCTTTTTCCCCGACTCCAGTTGGACAAGACTGTTCGCTTTATTGCTCCATGACTCAAATTCCACAAATATTGGGAAAATATCTGTCTTACACGACGGCTGTAAAAGATTACAAAATGATATGTATTGTCAGTATATCACATATCTTAACATTATAGAAGAATCTATGTACGAAATGCTCTAGAAGGATTTTAGATTAGAAGTTGATATAATTTCTAGTTATTTTCTAAATACAAATTAGTCAAGGTTTCTCGTTAACTTTATGCGAGTACTGGAATCTGTTGCAGTTATGTCTCACGAAAGAGTACTTTCATTCTCTTGTCTTATCCATTTGAAAGGCCATTCAGTTTTATTTTCAATTTTCCAATTACACACACACAAACACACACACACACACACACACACACACACACACACATTTCTTTTTGTTTTCCTTCTTGTAGTCAACATGGCATAGACAAAAACAAGTCCCAGTCATGGCAGTCTCGGATGAAAGAGAAAAAAATGATGAGTAGTAGAAAGAGAATATAAAAGACATTATTTGAGCTCCACCGTTGTTTGCAGACCTGACCTTTAAAGGTGGGGAGGTTATAGATTATGAGAAAGAAATCCTCTGCATCGTTTGTCGGGATAAGAAGATACGTATCTTAACGGTCAATCCTCGTGTGCTTGGTCTCCGCACGGAAACTATGGGAAGCAGCAGCCGACTAGTCGCGTGCTGCGGGTCCAGACCTTAGAGGCTGGGACACAGGCAGAAATGATACCTGAAGAAAAGAGAGAGAAAAAAGAGCAGCAACAACATCATGGCGGACGGGAAGCGATGACTGAAAAGAGTTGACGGCTGTTCTCATTCACTAAGTGTCATTCATATAAAGACCAGGGTTCGATCCCGGAGCACATAATGGTGAGATGGTTTACACGGATTTCATGATGTGTTAGTACGCGCTATAGATCTGAATAACCGTCACCGGAGGGCCTCGTTTTGATTTAGAGTGAAACGCAATCTAAGCGCTGGCTGTACCTTGCTCAATGGCCGCTAGTGAGGCGACATGGTATGTCACTGATCACAGAAAACGTGGCTTGAGATTGAAAAGGATCATACCGGCCTAATCAAGGGCTTTAGGTCCCTATCTACCTCCTAATACAGTTAACATAAAAGTTAACTTTTCTCGTTTCAGTTTGTGTCTGTCTCGCTCCGTCTGTAGAGCACCCACATCATGATCCATCACTCAGGCTACCGAAGCCACTCTTTAAACGCTTCGGTTCAATTCAACTTCGAAAAAGTCTTATTCTCAAAAGGAAAGGGAGGGGCCCCCTGTGTGGGATGCTAGCATTACTGGAAAGGGATCCCCAAGCCATAATACAGTAAGGCACCAACATTACAGGAGAGGGACCCCCATATCTACAATACAGCGACGCGCACACATTACAAATCTATTTCAAATGGTCTTTAACTTGAAGCTTTTTCTGACGTGTTTTCTCTACTTTGTTGTGTTACTGTCTTCCTTTTTTTATCTATCTTACTCCTGGGCAAGTATTACTCTGCTTCTTGATTGCAAGATTTCATTTCGTATGAGAGAGCAGGTATGTCTACATGGTGCAATACCCCGTAAACGTCAACAAAGGCGATTCCTAGGTTGTAATATGATATGAAAGTCAGTCTTGGTGGTCTCATCCTGAAGGTTTTTGTTAATACTTCTACACTTTCATCCCTCGCTAGAGTGAAACATGTTTATTCACTTCCTCGACATGGCTGTGGGGCCGGTAAGGGTTGGTGAGTCAGCCGGCCCCCCGTGGCCACAAGCCAACTGCGATGCTCACTCGTTTCTTTTCGCTTATTTTTTCCTCCCCCCTAAATCGTTAAGGCAGTTCTAGTTATAGTTAAGCAATGTCAAGATTATCACTCACGTGTACGTACATAACAGAAGAAATTCTTGTTAGTAATGCTTTTTATGAGCGTCACTGTTTCAGTATTTTGAACGATACTGCTTCAGTCGGTTACTGAGTGAACCCTATAACGTTATATTGCCTAAGGGTACGTTCTTTGATACAATAAGGCTCATTACTAGTTACTAATGTTATTGTTCGTAGAATAAGGACCCTCTGTATTCACTACGAGGGATAAATGAGGTGGAAAAGTGACGAAGAACATTTTAGTAACAGGGTTAGAGACAGACTCGCACCGACCTTACTTATGTGCCAGAATTTACATGGGAACCTTCCCAGTGGGCGGATCTTTTTTTTTTTTTCTATCATTGAGAAACATTGTGGCGAACCTCTCTCACTGCGCTGATGTACGTGCTTTCACAGCTATTCGCGCAGATCTCTGGTTATGAAAGGTTTTCATACATCCTGCAGTATGAATCTCCGAAGCTACACACACACACACACACACACACGTTGACTGTAGGATCATTTTCCCACTTACGACCTCACACGACACTGTTCTGTCATCCAGCACAGACAATGGTCACTGAAGATCGTCAATCTGTAATGAGAGAACTCGTCTATATTGATCACTACAGTTCCTCTTGGCCAGTAATCAGCGGGCTCCAGGAAGCGAGTGCAGCGAGAGTGAGAAGTTTGTAATCAGAGGAGTGTTGCCAGACAGATCATGAGCCTCACATGTGGTGATACTGAGTTAAAGTCGAGCTCAGACAAGACCTTGGCGGCTCCAGAGGTCTTCTCCTCTGCTAGGACGGGGAACGCGTGTAACAACCACGAGAGGAATGTCTCCAATTTATCAGCTTTATATTCTAAACTTATTAAAGAGACTTAGCTTTAAAAAATTGCCGAGGGAGTAATTAATGCAAATGTGAGGGAAGATGTGGATGGTGGTGGAGAAATAATGACGGAGAAAGGGAGGGATCAATGAGAGAGGGAGGAAGTGGGTAGTGGTGAAGCAGTAAGGGAGGAAGGGATGGTTGGACAAGTAGCGTTGGAGGAGAGGAGGGATGGTGGAGGAGCGATAACAGAAGTTGTTGGGTTATTGGAGAATCAGTGAGGGAGGGAGGAATGGTGAAGCAGTGGGGGAGGGGGGCGATGTTGGAGAAGCAGTGAGAGAGGGAAGGATGGTTGAGAAAAAGTGAGGGAAGAAGGGGTTGTAGAGAAGCAGTGAGGAAAGGAGGAAAGATTGGTGGAGAAGGAGAGAGGAAGGGAGGAAAGATTGGTGGAGAAGGGGTGAGGAAGGAGGGGAGGGACCCGGGCTGGGAAGATAAATCTAACTCACATCGGGCAATAGACGTCTGGGAAATTAAATCTGTCCAACTGGAGATCAATAGAAATTAATGAGATTTTGCCATGAAAAGAAAATCAGATCACATCTGGAAACAATAAATCAAAAGTGCTCCTATGATTTTCAACTCTCACAACGAAACACTGATTCAGGTTCGTTAGGCAGCCAACTAATCCACGGCGCTTGGTAACGAAGATGGAGTTTTATGAATCCACATATAAGGCTGTGAGGTTCAGAATGAAGAATTCAAACTTTTATTCCCAGTCGTAAAAGGAAGCCAACCTCAATACTGTGCTTTGCCCACGTTACAATATTACCAGTTGTAACTGACGTCACACTTGTTGGCATCTGCTAACAATGTCTCACTGAGGAATCGTCTTTAGGACTGTCCATGGACCAGGAGACTGTCAGGTTATCAATACTAACTGCTGATATTCCAGTAATTCCAGTCAGTAACTCTACTTGTGACCCCGACGCTGGGCACTATATCTTCAAATACTGTTCCATACATTTGGTTATTATTCTGTCTCCATCTGTATAGATTTGGGATGTAAAATATATTGTTATTGTCGTGCAACTTATACCCTCGTCATAGCCATCAGGTCTTCTGTTACATGTCCTTCCCATTTACTGTCCTCCAGCAGACAAATTTGTCACAGACCATCAGGTCTTCTGCTATCTGCCTTTCCCATGCATAACACAATCAAGCTAGCCACTGTAAAAATTTGGCTTGTTAAACACAGACCTTATTAACTCACTATCTAATAAAAAGGGACCCATTTTTTAAGTCTCTATATAATTCAAATTACATTAAGTTCTAAAACAGTAGTTAAACAATCAGTGTTCCTAATTCATCTATGGAAACTAAATTAGAGCAAACCCAGCTCCTTTTCCATATTGGCTGTAACAATCAGCTAAAGGAACCTTTGCCAGCACAAAGATAATCTTATTACACGGGCGATGCTGAGCAGGTTTTAATAGTTCCAGACAAAATTTAGAATGAAACACCAGACTGTTTACTGGTCTAAGGTAAGAAAACTCTGCTAAATTAAATTTTTCAGTCTGAAACTATTTTTCGAAGCAGGATCACATGACATGATGCATTACGAAGGTAATGGGTGACATGAGGATCATGAGAGATTACACCATACGTATTTTATAACACCTCTATAGAGACATTGCAACAGAACCTCCATAATCTGATCTCGATACGTGTGTCACCTCACCGCGTCAGGAACCTCGGACCCCTCACCGCCGCTGGGTATCCATAGCTCGTAGCCAACACGTTTCCAGGAAAAGTTCGATCGCTCTCTGTCATGAGCGAATCACAGACGCCCCGAGGAGTGTAAAGTAAACTAATTCATCCGCGTCTTCGAGAGTTCAAAAGGCCTTACCAGGCCTCACCAGCCCTTTCCTCAGCTTGCTGTCTCCCAGAAACGGTGCCAGACAAGCACTAATGTGCTGAGTAGTGTCAGGAACAGTGGCACTCAGTAGCATGAGTACGTGGAGTCATACGAAAGACTTAATAACGAAGAACAGATGTGTTACGTCACCGTCCATCGTAGTGTAAGTCAACTGTGATGAACGGTGGGTCACTATATGAATTAGTCACAATCAGATATATTGTATCACCATCATGTATACTGACAATATGAGTTACAGTTAATCATCAGTCGAAAATTTGAGTTATTTTCTGATAGAATGTGAAACCATCAGAATTACTGAGTTGCTTTCGGTCGCCATGAAAAATAGAGAGAGAGAGAGAGAGAGACTCCACTGCAATTAGGTCAGCACATCAAGGGTAGGAAGAACTCATGAGTCAGGTAGTACTCAGCAGCACAGCTGGTGGCCAGACAGATGTTATAGCCTCCCCTGGACCATCTGCGAGACGCAGCTGGGGGCGCGGCAGCCGCAGCAGGTGGGTGGCAGGCAGGAGGTGGTGGTGGTGGTGGTGGTGATACTGCCGCCGCCCTTGGCTCTCTGATGGATTTCAAGGGAGTGTGTGTCGGCGCGAGACAGCCAAGGACAATATTCTAGCGAAACGATAATTGTCTCTCGAAATGAGGATGTTCTATATCAGTTTACACTCATTACCTTGTTTTTTTTATGATAATGATTATAGATACTTAATGACACGAGACAGAGCCTCTGTCATCCTATGAGGAGAGTCTTTCCATCGTCTCGTTCCCCAAGGACGTCTGTCGAAGACTCTGTTCCTCGCCTCCTCGGGGACCATCGGGCTATTAGCCAAGCCTGCTCGTTAGCACGCTGTAATTGGTAGTTGTCGATCGTTCACACCCGTGTCCCGTGCGTGTCCGACGCGTAATTCAAGATCATTGCTTATTAGCAATTCTGGCCGGGACCTGCAGAGCTGAGAGGGGGGGGGAGAGGGGGGGATCTGATAACGCCGGAGATACGGGAGATAAGCGCATTTTCTATTGTCTTGGCTGTTGTAATGGTGGTGATGACTTGTGCGATGACTGAGGGATGGTTGTTATGATGACTGCCATGATTATGTTTGATGATGAATGGATGATAATTACTGATGTGTGAGAGTGGATGATGACTTGATGTGTGACCGTGGATGATGACTGTTGATGTGTGACCGTGGATGATGACTGTGTTGAGTATGATGATAAGTGAGGGTATGATAACTCCGATGACATGCGTGATGACCTGTGACGCTTAATGGTGAGAGTGTGTTGAGTGATGAATGTGATGACGCTGGCCAACAATGTAAAATGTTAACTACAATGGACTGTTTTGATGATACTGTTACTAAATGATACGTAATTATCTTGATAACTATCAAAACTTATGATTATGTGATAACCTTACTGATAGGAGAGATGCGTGCCCTATTATTTGATGCAATGATAACTGGATGACCCTGACTGTACTTTATGATATTGTCTCTTGCTGCCCGCGTTGCTGTGTTGTGTGATCATTGTTATATGTAGTTATGATGTTTGATCTTACTTGTCTCAGTATTGTGTTCTTAGTTATCTCTGATTGTACTGTGTGCTCTCAGCTGTCTCTGGGCGTGTTATCATTGTTATATGTTAGCATATTTTGAACCATAAGCTGCGTCTGGATATCCTAGCTGTTTATATGCTATGTAATCTTGGCTGAGTATGGCCGTGGCGTGTTATCTTGGGTAGGTGATGTTATCTATCGCCCTGAGAGGTATGTAAGCTTTGTTATCTTTCGTATGATCACATATGATCTTGGCTCTACGAGGGCTGTTTACTGTGAGCTTTATCGTGTGTCCTGCGACCTAAATTGCTTCCAGGTAGATGTAATTACCTGATTGTGCTATACGGGGAGGGAGGGAGTTGCGCACTCACGAGGTCCTCCCCCCATCTAGGACAATTCCTGCCCTCTGGTTGCCCTGTCTCTTCATCTTTCGAAGAACTGTTCACTGTCCACTTCGTTGGTGTCAGGTTTTAAAAGGTGACGTAAGAGTTGTGATCAGGTCACCCCTCACTCTTCTCTCTTCACAGGTGCGTAAATGTAAGGCCTCTATAACTTTTTTCCTGTGACTCAGGGCTCTTAAATCTAGCACCATCTTTGTTGCTGTCCTTTAGATCTTCTCTATTGCCTCTTTGTGCTTTTCTAGATAAGGTGACCCGACATGAGAAGCATATTCTAGTTTAGGCTTATATAGGATGTGAACACCGTGTGTGTGTGTGTGTGTGTGTGCACTGTCTGGTCATAGGAAAGATAAGTTCTTTTCAGGATCTTAGTTACATCTAATTCGTTATATGTCCCAGTACTACAGGAGGGGAGGGGGGGGGGCGGCACAGTGACACCATGGTACGAGAAGGTGTTCTCGCTGACCCCCCACGCTACGAGGAGAAGGGGGTCACGTAACCCCGCGCTACAGGAATGGGGTCACTGACCTCTGAATAGAATTCATCATTTCAGGTGTGCGTGTTTGCTCGGGGGGAGGGGGGGGGGAAGAGGTGACTCACAGTCTAGCTAGCCAATGCACAAGACTTTGGCGGCGGTGGGAGGTGGCGAGAGGGTAAGTGCTAGTGAGAGGATAAGTGTGTGTTAGTGAGAGTGTAAAAGTGTTAGTGAGAGTGTAATTGCTTGGGAGAGTTTAAGCGCTATTGGATGTATATGTGGTAGTGAAAGGGTAAGTGTTAGTGAGTTTGTAAGTGTTAGTGAGAGTGTAAGTGCTAGGGAGAGTGCAAATGCAATTGAGATTGTAAGTGTTGGTGAGTGTGGGAGAGTCAATAACCCGATGGTACACAAACACACACACACAACAGGTGTGGCCCGAGCCGGAGCTTATGTGGTCGGGTCTCTGGTAGCCCGTTGATGAATCAGGGTTTCTGGTCTACCTTGTATGAGGTTGGGTTTCTAGCCGCCTGTTGATGAAATCAGGTGTCTGGTTGGCTGTTGATGACGTCGGATATCTGGGTGCCTATTGATGAGGTCGGGTCTCTGACTGTCCTTTGATGAAGTCATGTTTCTAACTGCCCTTTGATTAGGTCGGGTCTCTAGTTGCCCTTGAATAGGTCTGGTCTCTGGCTGCCCATTGGTGAAGTTCTGTTCTCTTTCTGCCGTTGATGAGGTCGGTTCCATGGTTGCCCGTTGATGAGGTAGGGCGTCTGGCTGCCCGTTGATGAAGCCATGTCTCTGGCTACATATCAAATGCCTGGACACTGTCACTCATCCTCCTCGATATGACAATCCGAGAATGATGACAGACAGTGACAGTATGGACTATGACTCTGTCACTAGTTTTCAATATCGTGTCCGACATGGTTTCTACCTGTTTTCACAGAATCAGACATTGTCAGTTAAGATGACAAGGTAATTACAGATGATTTATATCTGTCTATCAAAGTTATACTCTGAGTTCCGTGTATCGATGGTTGGTTTACTGGAGTTAGGACAATGTAAAGACAGATGAAGTGACATGTCATGAAAGGAATGGTTGCTTGGTAGGTATTGGAGAACAAGTTGGTGTCCTTGATGTTGTGTCCCGAGACATTTCTACCCGCCTTAATATCCTCAAGTCAAACAGTCGAGTTACATTCATATTTCATTTAAAAGAGTGCCTCTAGGAAGTTTTTTTTCTTACTATACTTGATCTGGATAATGAGTATCCAATTCACGAATCGTCGGAAAAATTTAAGTTTACATTTCTTCTATACACTAGGAAGACATAGACACGACACGTACCTTCATCATGATGATTACAGCGTTGCTTCTGATCGTCTACCTGTGGCTCGTTCACTGGAAGGCAGAAGATTGGACGTCGCCGCCTCGAGGTTGGTGTAAAATCTCTCTTCTTTTCTTATCTCATTCCAAGATCTTCTGCACTTTATAATAACCTTTCCATGTAGTGGATACTTGTCAGAGACCTCGCCAGATTAATTATACCAGAAGTTCGGAGGTAAGAATAGTCAGCACTGTGTAGTCAAGGATTCCACGTTTGTGGTCTGGCTCAACATCCACGGCAACAACACCACGACGGATGGAACATAACCTGCACAGGAGTGGCACCGGAAATGAGCATAGGAAGCTCTAAGACAAGCGAGGACAGGTGAAAAAAAGATATTCTCACCAAAAAAGTAATATCTGTCACTGTCAATAGGTGTCAGCGTGTGCAGTTACAGTGGGGAGGGGGGGGTCCTCCCTGTTCGTGGTACTACTTCCACCCTCTGTGTCTGGGGTGACGGAGGTACCAGGGGGACTACTATACACAGCCGGCAGGAGATCGTCGTCTCACGTACAAGAGGTCCCAATCTGCAAGACTTGTGAGAGGGTGAGGCGACAAGCCCCGGGCCAGGGGACAGATGCAGCTCGACGCCACCACCGCAACCACCGCCTAGTTGTCTCTCTCGCAACACCACCCTGTCTGGCACACCTGAGAACCTTGCCACACCTGCACACTTTCCCGCTCGGTCATAGTAATTTCCCTTTCCTCTACGCATCCGTCGACTCGCCTCCCGTCCCTCCGTTCCTCAACTCCACAGTTCCTCTCTATAACTGTACCTCATCTCTGCGGAACAGCACCGAATCCAGACTGTTGAATACGTTATATTTCTCTCCCTTCAGTACTTCAGTGTTACTTCTTGACTGAACGGAAGGGACGACACACGACCTTAGAGCAGACCCCTGGAGCTTGAAACATTTCGGAAATCCAGATGCAGCTGAGGATGTCACTTCCTGGAAACCCAAGGGAGTGCAGCAGTGCCTGGGGATCCGAGCAACCAATTAGCACACTTCTAGTCTTGCTACCCAGCTCTCGGTGCCTGGAAACGCCATGAAACCTTCCTACTTTTCGCCATGAATGATTTGTTCGCTAAAGTCTCGAACCCTTGGCCTCCAAACCCTTGAGCCTCCTCCATCAGTTTTACTTTACCCCTTCTCTTCATCCTTCCGTTTCCGCTCTTTATCCAGTGCCCCTCATCCCTGGTAAATTTTCCTACCCACAATCAGTGTTTGCCCAAAACTTCATCCAGTGTGCTGTCGCCTCCGTTCGGTAATTCCTCTCAAAGGCTCTTCCTCTCTGTTCGCTGTCCACGTATCCCACTTCGGTGTTCGCCCTCTCCAGCTCAGTGTTCTTCCTCCGGGGTTCATTATCTCTTGCTTCATATATGGCGCCCTAAATCGCCAGTCCTCTCTCCCTCCCTCCCTCCCTCCCTGCGCACCCCTCATCCTCGACACACGCACTACTCTACGTGTGACCTCTCGTAGCACTCTCACTTTCCATCACCCTACACCTGCGTCCCAGATTACCCCCAGCGCAGGTGTTGGAGGTTGAACAGTACCTCGTGCTGATCACAACCCCATTGTAGGAGGCGCGTTAACTAGGGTTACCTGCAGCTACAGTATTTTGTCATTGGGTTGTTCCTTGGTGAGGAGGGGATACATTGCTAGCTAATTGGGTTGATTGAATAGAAGTGGCATTCCGCAGTCAAAAGCGTTCCCTAATTGGTGTGGCCCGTTATTCAGGGCAGTTTATCGCTGACGTATTTCTTCGGTGGGTCTGGAAGCCAGTTCGAGTTGTTTGTTTAAAGGTTTTCGTTTTGGTATTTTTGACACCTAATTGGCTTGTTATTAATGACAATTCATTATCAAGGTTACCCCGCTGCTTAGGGTATCAATAAATCTAGGAATTCGTTACTCGAGTTTGGTGAAGAAAGGAATGACTAACTCACAGTTGTAATTAAAGACATGCGCTGCGACAGGGGAAAGAAAAACTGCACAGCTTACAATTTATGAACATGTTCACCACTCACACGTCAGAAAAAGCTGTATCAGATGACAAAGGATAACATTTTGTGCTGACGATAAGCTGGAATTAACTTTATTTTACAGTTCAGGACAAACTGAGTACAAATACTACACCTCCGATAATTTGAGGAAGAGTAGTACGATTTACCTTAGTTAACCATTAAAATAGATAGTTTTCTTCTATTTTATAAGAGAAAATGTATCTTTTCCTTCTGTTGTCATGGAAATTGTAAACAAATCTCTTCAGTAAACCAACACTTGCATCATGAATCTGAAACGTATATATCTGCGCTACCATCCTCCCGGTAAGGCTTGGAATACAACTCCTGTGTTTAGTTACAATCATTATAGATGAAGATATCCAGGTTTGGTAGAATTCATTTATATCAAACAATTACTAATCTACCATTAGACTAAGCACAAGAAATGGCTTGTCTTCACTGCCACGTTAGGTGTTTACCCAGTTAGTAACTACTTAGATATTTTTGTTTACATAACCAGAATCTGACTGCTCGTCACCTTGACTTCTCAGATGTACTTTAGACCTTTTCAGTCCCTCTTTGATGTTGAAGGCAATTAAAAGATGGGATCATAGAATTCTGTAATCAGTTTAATGTTGATTGGTGGGTGTATTTTGATTGGTGGGTGTGTTTAAGAGTAATTATACAACAAGAATTCAGTAACCATGTACTGGTAGTTTCCAAGAGGAGAGATGCCATCTGGCATTCAGTCATTCAGTTGTCACAGATGGACAACTGAGAGATGATGATCTTATCAGAGCAAAAGCTTTCCAGTGTTGTTTTCCTCCAGTTCCTGACGAGCACTTCTCCCAAAAATCATGAAGACCTTCCCCCTATTCTGCAGGGTTGACCTTCGAGCTGACGGACGTTCGAGGAGCCTCATTCCGACGGGAAATGGAGCTGCTGGACCTCCAACCTAAGTGAGTACCCAGTCCCTTGGCATTAGCAGCCTACTTCACGTATCTATAGAGTTAGTCCTTCCTTGCTTTGCACACAAACACTCCTTCTGTACCTACTTGCCCTTTTCCAAAATGGTTTGTACTTCTCCTTTTGATATTTATCCATAGTTTTTCCATAATTTTGTGTTCCTTTCATTTATATTCTTTTTTTTATTCAAGATTATATTTCTATTCTCCCCCAATGCATTAGAATGTTTTGGAAGGTTCATCCTTTTCGAAACACTGTTTCATCAGCGAGCGTCCAAACGTCTTCATTCCACCGTGTACTGCCTCTCCTTCCACAAGCTGGTCTAATAACATGACACACTTCACTAATGCTAACTCTCTGTGTTACGTCTCAGTACCTTGTGTTTGTCTTACAGTGTAGTCGGCAGGCAGTGTCCTACTAAATAACTTTACTGTGGATTTGATGGACCGGTTTCAGTGGTATTTTCTGATCTCTAGGTTAAGACTACTGCCGATGAGAGAGAGGGTTCAGACTGTAATAGTATCGGCCCCTCCCACGATCGTTCCCTCTCTGATTGACCTGCCTATTTTTCTATTCACTACAACATTCGTAGTCTAGTAACTTTTCTTCTGTTGAATAACATCTGTTTAGTACCTCTCCTAATATCTTAATTCTCTCTGAGACCAAATTATCTCATGATGCTCTCACTGGCCCCCTTTTTCACATCCACTTATAATCTCCATCCACGATTCCGGTTCAGAGGAGGTGTTTGTGCTTATTCCAGTTCGCCATTTGTCGCCTCGAGCCCGATCTTCCAGCCTCTTTCCCGGAAGCTTCCCCTCGATGACCACTTGACCCCACGAGTTTCCCACAGCTGAGAAGAATCTGAATCGCTAAGCTGTAGGTCCTCCCTGAGCACGTCTCTCTCTCTCGTTTACCCTTGGACTCCTTACGTTCCGCCCTTTCAGGTGGTCGAACCAGACTCGACCAAGCTTCCAGGTTCAAATCACACATTCGAGTACAGATGTAAGCACGTCCACGCCCAGCCATGGCTGCCGTGGGATTGGGGTAACGATCATCTGATAGTTATTGATTATATCAGAATTTTACTCAAAATTTTAAATGTTTCAGTTTCCACATCCTATAAAACTCTGGCAGTATATGAGAGCGTTAAGACAAAATAGAAGATTGAAGCGAAAAGTGTTACTCTGAAGCGGAATAGATAAACATATCAGCCAACGATACTGAGGCAAAAGATTCTCTTTATATAAGAACTTGATCCTGTATGTTTTACTAAATGGCCCTATAAACTTTGATAACTTGAAGTCATCACCGAACACCTGAAGGAATTATTCAAGTTTTTTTTCGACTGGTGATTATAACTTGAAGTTGACAGCCCGACTGACCCCTGGCAATCGCTATGCTTAAAAGCTGAAATAATCAACCAATCAGTGGTTGTCGATTACTACTGATCATCATTAAGCAAGAATCAACGCCTTACGCGTCGGGAATACACGAAAGTGGGTATATTTTTTCCAGGAACAGATAACTCGTTTGTTACTAGTCGAGTCTTATCTGCAAGACGATTCTGTTTCGTTTACCATTCTCAGGGTCATACATTCATAGACGTAATCACCTTCGATATTTCCACTCATCAACACGAGTTACTGTTGTTTTACTATCTTTAGGACAATTGACATCTCGTTATATGTAATCTATGAATTGAATTCTTGTATTTTTATATTTTTGGGATCTCTACTGTTGTATGTATATTCGTTTCTGCCGTATGCAGATTATATTCAAGACTGAATGACCATCACTCGAGCGTATGAAAGATGGAAGTCTGGTCGGCGCTCTTGTTGCATGTTATCAGTCAGTTTACTGACACTCTCGAAATAAGGTATAAATGCTATTCATTGGATCTCTTGCCAGAAGGTATTCCAGCGGTTTGTTGCCACACTTGTTACAAGGTAATAGTCAGTTTATTCACACACTTGTTGCGAAGTATTGGTCAGCTTATTGGCACACTTGTTACAGGGTAATGGCAGTTTATTGACACTCTTATTGCAAGGTATTGTTCAGTTTATTGGTACACTCGTTATCTTGTTTCTAGCAGCTCTAGGCAGTTTACTAAGAGAGGAAGGAATCCCGAGTCTGCTCGGCAGTGAAATCCTTTTACTATGACAATCATGTGCACGCATTAGTTCACAGGTGTGCACCGTGGTGGAGGACGTGATGGCACGTGAGCCGTGCACGGTGGGGCAGAGTGCACGCCTGGACCGGTTGGTGGGGCGCTTGGTGCACGCCCTCCACGCCTCCACCACCCTCACCCACGCCCGCCACAGGACCCTCAACGCTCACATCCTCCCACTGACCAACGTGGCTTTGAGCAAGGATGCTACACTGTGAGTACTGTCTACACTGTGAGTACTGTCTACACTGTGAGTACTGGCTACACTGACAAGCTACACTTACTGATGTTACACTGTGGGTAACTGGCAACAATGAGAGGGAGTCTTTTACTGGCAACATTGATGAAGAAGTTATACTATGGGTGCTGGCAATACTGACAGGGGTGCTACTGTGTGAGGACTAGCAACACTGACAATGGTGCTACACTATGAACACTGGTTACAATGACAAATACACTGCAAGCATTGATAACAGTAAGGGACAGTATCTTTTACAAAACTGAGAAAGAACAATAGAAGAAGGGAAGTTATTATTCAGTATAAGACCCACACTAAATATATTCTGCCTGTTGTTTGGTCAAACACTTAATTATCCAAATTCAGAAGCTTATCTTGTGATATGTCTAATGACTTTTAGATCATGGTAAATTTTGGTCATTGCTAATGTTAACGAAAATACCAATGATATTAAGATACAGTGATATTTATTGATGACAAGTATGATAATGATAATAATAATAATAATAATAATGATAATAATGATAATGATGATAATCATATTATATAATTGTCATTATTGATAATGATAATGATAATAAATATGATAATATTAGATCCTAATGATGCTAATGATAGTAATAATAGTAATACATCCTTGATGAGATTCGAACAGTTCCCTCATTTAAACTGGCTCTGTGGTCTCTTGATAAACATACTGACGCCTGTCCCTGTGGTCCCTAGGGCGGCCACTGCCAGCTACGACCGACAGTGTCGACTGTGGCGCTCGGCTGACGGCGTCGGGGAAGCGACACTGAAGGGGCACCAGGATGTCGTCTTCGACGTCACCTTCATCGGGAAGCGTGAGTGAGTCCTGAGTATTTCAACGTTCACCATAGGAAATGGTTGAATTCCTCCCATCTGGATGATGGAGGGACTGGAGCCCTTACGTTCTCCATTCTCATTGATTTAGAGTAAATTATCTCCCACCCACTCCTATTCCTGACCGTTGTGACCACTCTCCTAACATTCTGAATCTGTTCTTCAACTCTAGTGCACCCCATTGTATGTAACTACACAATCTCGCCCCCAGTTGGTTCATCTCATCACACTCCCATAAATGTACCATTTTAACAGCACCTCCCCCTCCATCAATCCCTTCTAAGCGTAAATACTGGCACCTTAACAACGCTGACTGGAATAACTTACGTAAATTCTTTTCTGACTTTCCTTGGGTGATATACTGTCTCAAACGAGGATAAGACAGACAAACAGGAGGTATACAGGCATAGCTCCAGAATGTAATCACCAAGACACCCACCAGTCTCCTTTTACTCACCCTGTTCACCTTCGTCAGCGAGCTGTTGGCTACGTGCAGCTTCGACGGGACGGTGCGGGTGTGGGAGTCGCCGACGGGGGCCTGCGAGCTGGTGCTGGCCGGCCACCAAGGGCCTGTGGCCGTGGTGGCGCCCATGCCATCCTCCAGGGACTTCCTCATTACTGGGGGGATGGACACCTCCGCCAAGATATGGGACCTCAACATGGGTCAGTGTGGTCTGTTTACCTGTACGAGAGAAGTGGTAGGAATCTAGTTTTTCCACCATGCCTCAAAACTAAGATATTTGCTATGGATATTTCCTTGGAGCATATCATGATTGGGAAACTGACATAACGGTGTTATTCATTGCTGGTTAACATAACGCTGTTATCTATTGCTGGCCGCAGGAATGTGAGTACTGTAGGTCAGAGGCTTTACTTCTTGGATGAAAGCGTTTGAATCAGTGAGCTGATGTTGTGGAAGGTCAAGAATCTTAAAAGGTTAGACGAAATATTCGTGATCTTGACTCATCTAATGATTAATAGAACTCCAGTTTCTGTGACGAGGATCTATTGTGTGGATCTTGGCTTTTCTTATGAGGATCCTGGATTCTGTTGCTGCAAGGATCTTGGGTTCTATTATCAGGATCCTGGGTTCTGTTGTAAGGATCTTGGGTTCTGTTGTGAGGATTTTTGTTTCCGTTGTGAGAATCCTGGTTTCTGTTGTGAGGAATTTGGGCAATAAGAAAATGCTGCTTCTGGAGCAAAACCAGTTAATTTTCCTAGTTGAAGATGACTACTGATTACCTTGAGAATCACTATCGTTCACAAGCTAAATGTTGATGAGTTGATTGTCAATATTCCTCAAACATTTACCACCTATTCATTATACTCACATGTAAAATCAGTCAATCAGTATTGGACAACTTTCCACTTCTTTTTTTCATAAAATTCTTAAACAGTTGAAGACAAAAGTCCTGCGGTACGCCCGGTCGAAGCTGCACCAAGCTCTCTGTCTCGAACAGGTGACGACAGAGGCCTCGGTACCGCTTCGACCATGCGCATACCGAAACCTCGGGACGTTGAGCGTGTTTCAGAACTTTTGTCCGCGACTCTGTACTTTGATTTTAGTTTGATCTTACGTATGAGGCTCAGATTGAATTAATTAGGTTACAAAGTAAGTCCTGAGAGACTTGCTCTGCCAGTAAACATTCGTAGTGCCGTCGGAAAGGAAATGCAGAACGGGTCATATTTTCCGGTGAAGAAACTCGTTCCTTTTATCCCTGGGAATCACTGACGCTTGGTAATGCTTCTTGTGCTACATATGTGTATGTCTCACCACACTGACTAATCTCCTACGTGACTGAATGTATTTCGGAGTAGGTCAAGTCAGTTTCACGTATTAGAGACATGCCAACGAAAAAGACATTCAATTATTTCCTTTGAATAGACTAGTAACCCTAGAATTAACCTGTTAGAGATGTATAATTAATTCTTCCTTCTTTTCATACGTTCTTCAAACCTAAGACATGAGTAGAATACATATATTCATAGAGGAAAACAAGATGTATCAATAAACATTCATTTGGAGTGAAAGGTATGTATATCAAATCATCACGATCATATACGTCAAGTGTCTGTGTGCCAACCAGGTGAGTGCGCGGCGACCCTATCAGGTCACACGGGTGCGGTGGTAGGCGTGGGCGGCGACAGGTCAGGTCATGCCCTCTACACGGCTTCCTTCGATGGCACCGTCAGACTGTGGGACGCCCGCACACATGAGTAAGTTTAAAACAGGTCGTGAAGGAGAACCACATCTCAGATCACTCACGGTAAGCCAATTTTGGGTAGTATTACCCAGGGCTATGGAAGGTCACCATAGTATGCGGCAGAACCTGTAATACGTGACCTCGAGTCATGAGAGGTCATCTCACATTACGGGAATACCCTACTGATCACCAAAGGTTGTCAGAATCCTAATAGGTCATCTTGTGTTAAAAGAAGAGGTTACAGTTGTTACGGATCTTTAATATCATCATTACAAGATGTTGTACTGTCTTCAGAGGCTTGACTGTATACGGGGCTACTGATTTAACAGTAGCAGAGGTCTTAAAATCAGATACGACGATGTATGGATACAGAAACTTAATGCACAAATAACACAATTGTATATTAAATATATTCCAATATTATTACGTTCATAATCATACGCTATATGTCAACCCAAAGTGACGTTTTTCGACATTTTCTCTCTTTATTTCAAGGAAAGAAGACTTTCTTTATGTTATACTCCATTTTTGAAACAAAAAGTTTTTTCTCGTAAAAAATACCCTGAACTACTACCTGCGGTTTTTGTCAGTTTTCTTCGAAAAATAAATTTGCTTTAAAATCACATTATAGGTAATGTTTCTCATGCTGAAATGGATTCTGATATGAAAATCGTGTTTTGGGACCATCAGATTCTGTAATTAAGCTTTTAATAATTGTATATTAAATATATTCCATTATTGTGTGGCCATCGGCAACTCAAGTGTGTGCCGTTTTGTTAACTGCTTCTTTCCCTACAAGTTGAAGCTTTGGAACTCTCTACCTTCTCATCTCTTTCCCAATAACTATGACCTGGCTCATTTCAAGAGACAGGTTTTTCACTGTCTCAAAAATTTGTAAATACTTTCC
>JAYMFT010087454.1:0-14115 GCA_038088735.1 Panulirus argus | reverse complement strand
ATATAAATATATATATATATATATATATATATATATATATATATATATATATATATATATATATACAAAGGCGACAAATCGAGTGTAGCATTTGTAAAAACCAACACTAAGAACTAATGTTAGAAACATTTTCATCAGAGTTTGACAGATCTACTGCTGCTGCGTCAGGAAGTCAAGTTGACTGAGGCCACGAAACTATTAACGGAAATCCGAGATGCCCTGACGAAGACCAGGATGCACATTCCTCGACCTTCTACTACAGGTGAATATCTGAGTGTATTAAAGTTTATGATTCAGTAAAATGGCACACATTGACTTCTGTCTACCCAATACTAAGTAAGCATACATATCATAGATAGACAGATATACCCTAACTCTAAACCTTGGATCCAGCCTCAGGGCCCCTTTAATAGGGTTCTTGCATTGCTCAGGAAGTTCGCCACGTCTACCGAACGAGACCACGAGTATGATGATCTTTTACGTGTGTCTCTCTACGGTATACGTAGAGCACCTGAGGAGCAGGAGTTCATTGTATTCATCGTGGAAGTTATTTGCTGAGCATGTAGTGTCCTGTGATATGTTGAATCGATGTTTCTCATGTTGAAGGATGGCTGGTTTCCCCAGCGTGTACCTGCAAGTGATACCCGTGTTTGTCTAGAACATACGAACATCAGAATTGATGGCACTGCAAGGGGCCTATTGGCCCATGCTAGGCATATCCTGAGACTGTCCATCCTACAACCGACCGGCTGATCCCATGAACATATCCAATCTTCGCCTAAAACTACCTAAAGACCAAGCTTCCACTACTGTACCTGGCAACTTATTCCATAAATCTACTACCATACTCCCAAACCAATATTTACCCACATCCGATCTGAATCTATTTTCTTCTAATTTAAATCCATTATTTCTTGTTCTATCTGATGGCGCCATTCCAAGAACTTTATTCATTTTACCTTTCTTAATCCCCTTAACCCATTTGAAAACTTCGATCATATCCCTTCTAACCCTCCTCTTCTTAAGTGAGTGTAAATTCAGCCTTTTTAAAAAATTTTCATAAGTGAGGTTTTTAATTCCAGAGATCTTTTGTCATTCGCCTTTGTACTCTCTCTAAACAATCTATATCAACTGCATAGCATGGAGCCCAAAACTGTACCGCATGATCCAAATGGGGTCTCACCAACGCAAGATAAAGTTGTCGTAATATGCTAGGAGTTTTATTGCTAACAGTCCTATTAATGAACCCTAACATCCTATTAGCCTTATTACTCACTTTAATACATGTCACCGTGGCTTAAGATCTTTGCTCACCAATACTCCTAAATCTCTTTTGCATTCTGTTTTACCAATAGTAACATTGTCCAGTTTGTAATTAGTGTTCGTCTTTACGCAAACTAAGTGTTCTGCATTTGTTTATATTATATTCCATTTTCCATGCACCTAACCATTCTGATAATCTATCTAAGTCCCTCTGTAAATTCGCTGAATCTTTATCTGAGTTTATTACGGACCCTATTTTTGTATCATCGGCAAATTTACTACAGTCGCTGATTATCCCCATATCCAAATCATTAGTATATATAACGAACAAGTGTGGTCCCAAGACTGACCCCTGAGGAACATAACTGGCTACATTGCCCCAGGCCGATATAACTCCGTTGATGTATACCCTGTTTTCTGTCAGTGAGCCACGCCCTAATTCAATTAAATACATAACCGCCGATGCCATGTACAGTTATCTAGTTATCTTTCTAAGCAGACGCCCATGAGGTACTCTGTGAAAAGCCTTACCTAATTCTAAGCATACAATATCACAACTCTTACCCTGATCAACAGTTTCAAATACTTTATTACAGAAAGGGAGAAGATTACCGTGACACGACTTCCCTTTTCTAAACCTTTTTTGAATCCCTAATGAAATCATGTTTCTTCAAGTGTTTCCGTATTTTGTCCGCTATAATTGATTCAAGAAATTTTCCCACAATAGATGTTAACCTGATAGGACGATAATCAGAAGCAATGGATCTATTCCCTTTCTTAAAATTGGGAATGACCTTTGCTGTCCTCCATTGCTTAGGGACTACGCCTGATTCCAGAGACTGTTTAAACATATCTAAAAGCGGAACACTTACCTCTTCCTTACATTCTTTCAAGACCCTCGCATAAATACCATCTGGTCCAGGACTCTTGTTTACTTTTAATTGTTCTATTTGTTTCAAAATATCGAATTTGTTTATTTTCATATCGCATAGCTTCCCGCTTTCGTCCCCACTGTAAATTTCCCGTGGAAACGGAATTTTTGTATTCTCCTCCTGCGTAAGTACTGATATGAAGTGATTATTCAAAACTTCACACATTTCTGTCTCACTATCAACTAGTCTACGAGAATGCGATTTGATAAGTCCAATTTTCTCCCTAACCTTCGTTCTTTACATTTGAAAAAAATCCCGTAGCATTTTTTTTTCCTTTTTGCTTCGTTAGTTATCGTAATTTCGTTACTTCTCTCATCCTTCCTAATCTTTGATTTTACCATTCTCATGATTTACATTAGCTGATCAGTAAACTGTGTTTCCCCTCGTTTTACCTTGTTGTACAAGCCCTTCATTTCCCTTACAAAGTGTTTTATTCCATCATTTTGCCATTTTGAGATGTTATTGTTATTCCTATATTGCCTATTTGGAAAGTTCAGTTCTTTTCCCCTTTTCATTGTTACCTGGAACCTTTTTACGCAAACTTCCAAGCTATTAATGGTCCCCCCTCCTCACCCACACTTGACCTGACATTACCGCTAAGCTGACCTGAGTCACTTGATTGACCTGGCCCCACATACCTTAGTTCGTCTGACCTCACCCTACCTTCCTTTAGAGTTGGACACAGAAAACCCCTTCTTATGTCCTGAGGGTCAGAGAGACTTTACGAAACATGCCCTAGTTGTAGCAATTTATATTTCATGCCTACATGTCAAACTTTGTCGAACGCCTTGAAGACGTTTCTTAATACAATGTTGACTTGGTTTTTCTTTGCTTTTTCTATTGCTAGTATTTTTGTTACCGTAGTTATAGTTGTTTGAGTTCCTCTCTTATTTCTTATTACGTGTTTTCTTGAATTTATCAAGTTTTTCTCTTCGAGATGAGTTATAAGCCGATTGTTTATTATTTTTTCTACTAATTTTCCGGTAAATTTTAGTACTTAGTTGGGTCTGTAGTTAATGATAGTTTTTCATTCTAGTCCTTCTTTCGGTATGAAGATTACTTTAGCTTTTTTTTAATGTGTCTGGAAAATATCCTGATACTAAGCATGCAAAGTTTTGATGGCATTTTGGGAAAGGTTCAATAGAATGTTTCTTGTGATTCCACTGAATCCTTTTGCCTTTTCTTTAAATCGACGTAGACTGTGTAGTAGTTCTCCTTCTGTAATTCTTCCGAGGTGTTGCACCGAATTCATGTTTATTACTTCGTTAGGTATTGTGCGGTTTAGTTGGGTGGTTAACCATTCTTAAATTTCGTTCTCGTGTTCAACGAAATTTTCGTTTTCCTCCTCAAATATCTAGAAGATATTTGACCATTGTCTTCGACATGCTGCTTCTTTTTCTTTATCTTTATAGAGTTTTGCTCCATCATGATCTTTTCTGTATTGTACATTGATTTTGTCTGATCCCATCATGTTGTGTTTCGATCTCCAAAAAGTTTCAGGATCTAGTTCTGTATCTAGACTAGTTATTAATTTATTTCACTTTTCTTGGTTTAATTTCATGTATTCTGCCCTCATTTCTTGCTGTAACTGTCTTACGTTATGCATTAAGATGGCGTTTGCTCCAAAATGTTCTATGTGTTGTTTGATTTGCGCTTATAGTGCTTGTATTGCTCTTAGTTTTTCATTAACTTTATTGTATGGTAAAGTTCTGTAGCTGGTAATAGGTACTGCATTACTTTCTATTTCAGCAACTATATCTTCTCTTGTCTTCCTGTTAAAGTCTGGAATTTCATAGTTTTGAAGGTCTTTTTATGCAACTCATTTAGCTTTACCCAAATTCAATCTTGATTTTGATGGAAGTTGAATTGGTTCCGTTGATACTTCGAAGACAATTAGGATATGGTCACTAGGTGTAAGGGGTCCAGGTTGACTACTGTAAGTTTAAGAAAGCCTTGTTGTTGCCAAAAATAAAATCAGGCTTGTCCAAGATCTATGATCCATGAAAGTTCTAAGGTTGGGGCCAATGTGTATTGATTTACCTGTACCTATTATAGTGCTTAAGGCTTTTCCGGCATTATTATTCGCATTTATCCAAATATGTGGTGTTTTGCATTGAAATCCCCTATCATGTATGCTGGATGATTTGAATTTATTACTCTCAAAAGGTCTTGTGCCGGTAGAAAAGGTCTTCTTGGAGGTATGTAGATTGCTGATATTATTATATATCCGGCCGTAGTGCTTACTTGAACTCCTAGCATTTCAAGCTCAAAATCATCAATGGTTTTGTATTTAATGCTATTCTTTATCGCAATAGCCACCCCAACATGTTTATCTCCAGTTTTATTTCTTAGTGTACATTATGATTTAAAATCTTATTCCTTTCGTTGAATTATTACCGTGACTATTTATTAGTATTAAGTCTGGATCTGTTTTGATATGTAACATAGGCTGTTTTTGGTCGTGGTCCATTCTCTTCCGATGTGTTGTACTATCGTTATCGTTTTCTTTATCGACTCTGCCATCATTTCTTCCTGTGCTTTCTTTGTGGTTGTGGTGTTAGTTGTTCTTGTAGACCATATTTGATTTAACTGTAGCATGTTTTGTCAACTCTTTTGAAGTCACTCTTCTGTATTTGTATTGCTTTATTTTTCATCATTGGTATTATTTGGTCCTGTCCTGTGTTTTCATATGTACATTTGTAATGTCCTTGTTTGAGGCCTGTTACTATTTCTTCCGTGATTGGTTCTTTCGTTGGGTATGGTATTTTTTCACTAACGGAAATGTTTAGTCCAATCCCTTTTCCAACAACCGTGTTGGTTTCAATTCTTTTCGGTTTCACTGCCCTATCAGATGATTCTGCAGTAGAATCTTTGTCTGTGTGTTTCTGGTATGTCTCTTTGTGAGATCTCAGTCTTGAAACAACTTTGATTGGTTCATTTGTGGATTCATCTTCTTCCTCAGACGAGTCATCAACACTGTCAGTTTCAGTATCTATGTCAACTGTCTCCTTGTTGATTTCCTTCTGCACGTCACGTAAGTCATTTGCAGTTGCATGTAGGAGTTTTGATGAACCTGGGTTCTATGGGATTCACATTTCCTCCAAGTTGTTGTTATGCAACATCCTGTTCAGATCACTTTTGTATGAACCTGGAATACAGATGTTCATTACATGAGCATGCATAATACTGATCAAAAGATTTGTGTGTTTCACTTAACAGAGTTTTATTTCTGTGGTGACCTTGGGCTTTTTAGCTGCAGCAGCAACTTTATTAGTTATGTCAGCGTAAGTTTGTTGTTGTTTGCTTACAATACTTGATTCTTCTTCTTCTTGCATGTTTTTGATAAGAAGCTTCTTGTAAGGGCAAGCCATTGTCAATGTTCTGTGAGATGTATAGTTGGCGTTTCCAAGTCGCTTGCAATCAAAGAATGCTTTAAATGGACTCTTGCAGAAAGACCATTTGTGGCCTGTCTCTGCACATTCAGAGGAGTAGATGATGTCGGTTTCTTTATGATTTTTAGAAACATGATCCTCCATTTTGTAACATTTAAAGTAGGTTAGCAAATTTACAAAGGACTCTTTTTGGATTTGGTCGGGTGTTATATAAGGACATATTGAATGCGAGGAATCCTCTCTGTAGGACTGCCTCTGGCATCTGGATCTCTTCAAAGCTTATTTTAAGGACATGTGTGTATTTTTCTATTTCTATTATCTCTACAACTTTCAAGTGGGCGTTCTTGTCTTCAATTTCTTATTCTATCTGAGCCTCATTATGACTGTCGACATGCTGGTCCACTTTCCGGAAAAATACGGTACTCCTGGCCCGTATGTCCAGAGGCATCATGACAGTTATACCTTCTTCATAGAAGATACTTCTAGCCTCGGTAGTGAGAATTATGTCCGCCTCTTTCTCATCAAGGCAGACTGCTTCATAGCCATCATTCGATGGGAGAAGGCGGACAAAAAGGATGATTAGCTTACCAAAAGCTATTTCACGGATTTTATCCTTAGGTATTTGTATGTTTTTACCTTTCAACTTGAGACGAACATTTGTAAACATTATGGCGAGTGCTGTTTAACTGTAGGTGTTCCTTAGATTGATCCCTGAAACCATACTAGTTCCGTAAGGATGGGTTTGTAGGATTAAGGATGACGCAACCCCCAACTTAAGTTGTACCGCACGATCACGGTTTTCTCAAGTGGATCAGTAAGGATAGGTAGTGCTTGGCCTCCACTTCCATCCCTACAATCCCGCTGGGAGGCGAGGTGGGGCTAAAAAGGAGGGACTCTAGAACGAACCGCCTAGTTTATACTAGACTGGTATGGGGCCCCACAGCCGAGCAAAGTAATGAAGCAAGTAGGAAATTTAAGAAAAACAAAGAGACAAGCGTCTGTTTGAGGAAGTGGTTGACCGAAGATCTTCCCAACAGAGCCTCCTCTACGTAGGATTGGAAAACACAGTTAGGGGCGTTGCCTCGATTACTCCGCTTCAAGAAATGCCGAGTCTCCCAGTGGCGGTTGAAAACCACGAGCATATTACCGCACACTTGGCACCAGCGCAACAGCAGTAACGGTCAGCCAGCGAATCTAGGTCTCCTCCAGTTAAACAATCAACACTGGCAACTTTCCCTATTCCTTGGTCGCCATAAAGGTTAACCTGTCATGGATGTGTTGTCAGAGTAAGAGTCCCCACACATGCATGTGACTTCAATGATCACAGATACTCGTAAATAGAATGGTTCATAATCATATATCCTGGCCGCTTCTAAGATACACTTCACGATAAGTGGTACTTTAATGGAGGAGCAAGGAGGGCACATATGGCTCCAGTTAATATTTACAATTCCCGTTGGTTAGTAGGTTGGTTGTTTGGGCTTTAGGCCTATCAACTGCCAGGGTCATTATGGCCGTCAACGTCAAGTTACAACCACCAACCGAAATTTTTTTAACTCCTTCGTCAGGTGTAAAAACCTAATGCACGCATTCAGGTGGATTCCCAAGACATACATACACACACTGTCTCCAATTTGATATTTACGTAAACTAACTTTTGGTACTGTATACCATATTGTTACACTGAAGTTCTTACACTTACGACTACACATTATTAATGACGCCACTGAATAAAGGAAAACGGATATATCAATACGAAATTGAGGTTCTTCCTGAGACTGCTACAAAACAAGAACTTCATATTCATAAGGAAGACTTACAGAGTAAATGTGAGTGATGGTCGGAGGCGACGTCTGTTGTGGTTGACAGACAGAGGGGCTTCAGGCCTACCATCCTGAGATATCGGAGACCAGTCTAGAGTTACTACAATTTTTCTTTGTGGTTTGAACAACATTTAGTAAAAGCGTCTTATTGACGGCTCGGAAAAAGTTAAAATTAACTCTCGCTCTTTCTTCACTTTCAATGAAATCAAGCGAGATAAAATATTTTCCATATTCCAAAAATTTCGGAATTGAACGCGACAGAAATGATTGAAAACAACTTTAAAGTCAAGGAGAACAGTTGTGTTCGGAGATCGGGCAAAGTCGTTGCCAGCAAGTCAATATTATACAATCATGTATGTCTCCATAAACTGTGTCCAGTAAAGCCAGGAGAGTGAATAAAGTTTTTATCATTCTTAATTTCTTAGAGCCAGTTTTGATACATGTATCATGTAAAGTTATATGGTTCGTAGGATACACTTCACGATTACACTTGCAATTGGTTCATAATTTAGAATACAGAGAAGCAATTTTTAACGATCTTTTCTCTAATAAGGTAGATGACCCCTTTATTCATGATGTACGTCACCAGCCTTACTGCGTGGTTTTACATATACATGAGCATATCATTTTTTTTACCCTCTCTACGGAAAACGTTGAGATACATCATCAAAATCATTCAGGTGATGTTTTCATAACTACTAACACACCATGCTTGGTCCTTTCATGTTTGCTTAATATCCTGCACATCTGGTGATATTCCTATTCCTGCCGATTAAAGATAAAAGAATTTGTCCATAATGCAATGAACAGGAAGTAATACATTTTTGTAACAGTTTTCTCAGTTATACGCTATAGGTGCAGCAGAGGTTTGCACAGGTTTGCTAAACAGAAGGCCACTTGTAAGAGACTGTTTGCTTACGATTATATTCCACAGCAGTCAAGGAACAAAAAAATCATTACATGTAATACTCAAGGAGTGATTAGCTACTCTAGAATGATACAAATATGATCGAAAGATTATAAGTTATGTATGAGCTGCTTTCGAGTACTCAAAGATTATAAAATCATGTGATGCCAAGTAACAAACACAAGAATTTTATTTTCTATTTGATTTGTTGAAAAACGAACGCCGACAAATATTCGGATCACAAACTTTTGTTAAAGGTACACTGTTGTTTCACTACATTTTCAACACTGAAAGTATTTCAGTATTTCTCACTGATGTCTCTCTGCCTGTGAACATCTCTCAGTTTTTTAAGTGGAAACATCTCATCTCGACATACGCGTTTTTTTATTACTGATATACGTGGCACGTTATAGTATACTTACCCATGCATTCATTTGTCGGTAATGCAACGAGCATAAAACATGAGAAAAGCGAACTTAGATACTAAGATACCTCCACCTTCCCTACAGTAGCTCATATTATCATGAATCTCTCTTCACACATCCTTACTCACTAGATGACTCTGAATATCATGCGTATCTGAACGTCCTTCCAGCGAACATCTTTACCCTTACCGAGCTATATCGTATATTGGATGGCTTAGTTCTGGTAATTTTTCAGACTTGCCTTTACTCTTCCACGAATCACAATCAATAGAAAGGTCGGCTGAAGGCCTATAAGGATGTGTGTTGCTGTTCTGTTTGGTTACGTTTCCACAAAACTTTTTTTCCCACTTCTGCTACGTATGTTCGTGTGTGTGTATATTTTACAGAGCGACACTGGTGTTCACCCGTGTAAACATACATAACTATGTTTACCTGAAGGGCAGCAAGATAAAGAAGTTATCGAGCCGTTAACATCTGTATTGCTACATTCTGGTGTGACTAATTCCGTCCTTTTACATGAAGAAATTAACCCTTATTTCATATGTGGGTAGAACTGATCAATCTATCCCCCCCCCCAATGAAGCTGTTAAGCTACAAAAACATCACGTCCGTCACATAAAATGTTACAGATTTTCTCTCAAAATGAAGGGACCATCACTCAAGTAAAAAAGATACAATATCCTATTTCTTTCTAAATTCAATGAAAAAGCTAACAGACAAAATAGCTGGCAGAACAGCAAATTGGAATATTCATTAGTTTTGCCTTTTGTAACTTGTTGTGAAGGGAGGCAGACAGACCTCTGGTTGACATGTTGTGTAGGGAGGCAGGCAGACCTCTGGCTGACATATTGTGAAGGGAGGCAGGCAGACCTCTGGCTGACATGTTGTGTAGGGAGGCAGGCAGACCTCTGGCTGACATGTTGTGAAGGGAGGCAGGCAGACCTCTGGCTGACATGTCCTTGGCCCTGGCCTCCTGCAATGTGGCCAGGGAGACTGGTAAGTTACCAGGTAATGATTCCATTGTTTGTTATATGTTAACAAACTCGTCAGTGAAGAGTATTCTATTCACTACAACCCGGATCTAATCTTTTGTAATGGAAAACACGAGCATAAGCAAGATAGAAAACCAGCAACTATATTGTTTCTGCTTACAAGATATCACATAAAGCGGCAAAATGTCATGATATCAAATCATTTCATCATGTGTGGAAAATCTTTGCATATTAACTATCATAAACAGAAAAACAGATCATTCTGTAATTCTCCACAAAGCTATATTTTCTATTAGCAGACAGAGAAACTCTACTGTTATAATTAGGGCATCAAATCTCTCCTGTTTTCCTCAGTCTAACGAGCGAGTGGTAAAATTATGACCCGTCAGTCATAATGCTCGGGCCATGACAACAGAGGACAAACCAAAACAAAGATATTATCCAGCCACCATTAACCACTGTCTGTCCTGTTTAGCCAAACAATATTCAAGGTTTAAGAACACGCTCCTACCCATTCCCACACATGACGTTCAGTGTCTTCGGCTCTGCTAATGGTGGCGCTTTATAACCGTGGATTTCCTGCTGGACTGAGATTTGCACATCACCTCCTCCAGTTCAAGGCCTCACTCTTCCTACATATGATAATGTTTCATGCATGATAGTGTGGAAAATAGTTTGTGGTGGAAGTTCTCCTCCGACAGTCTCCCTTTAAACAGCCTGGTTCAGCACAGCTGCATACTCTAGTTTGTCATTATGAAACTCGTAAACTTGAATATATGCCAGCAGAATGAATTTCTTTCATTCTTACAAGTCTATAAATCAAAACTGATGAGTTTTACCTGCTTTGCAAGTCATGTGTGAGGTACTGTTGTCGCTCACACTCTTTTTAGGCATATTATCAGCTGGACAGTACAGTGTCAGGGGCTTAGCGCTATATGTAGAAGCCTTTTAAGACTCTATAAGCAGAAACATTTAGAGTTAAACAAATAGTATATAGAAAGAACATTATAGTATGGTCGAGGAAAGACGGAAAAGTTGTCTAAGGAGGTAAAATTAGGTTGGAAAGAATTGAACATTTTAGAAAACAGCAACAGATATAAGTGAAGAAAATGAACTCTTATGATATAATGACCTGGATTCTAACCATTGAAAAAGAAATCAGCATATTAGAAAAAAAGTAACTGAAAATTTATATGAAAAAAGTAAATTATTCTCAAAGGAGGTGAATGGGAGCAGAATGGAGATCTGGGATGATAATTCAGCTATGTTAAACAAAGAAGATAGATTGCTGGTTAGAGAAGACAAGCTCGCGAGAGGTACAGAAATTAATCTAAACCAAGATTAATAAATCTCTTTTCTTTTTCAGTTTTACTTTGGAGGCTCCAGTCACGCACAATAGTCCACATGAAGGCCGGACCTTGATTGAAATATAGAGTTTCATGAAAGGGAAAAAGAAAATACAAGGGAAAGTATTTACGAATTTTGGAGAGACTGAAAACATGTTTTTTAAAATGTACCAGGTCATAGTTGTTGGGAAAGACATGAGAGAGTAAAAGTTCCAAAGCTTCGAGGTGTAGGTAAAGAAGCAGTTATTACACATTTAATATAGGTGGATGAAACGTATCCGAACTAGGAAAAGAAGTATTTATTTTTCTACATCTCACTTATTTGTCAGTTATACAAAAAAAGTATCCTCTATGCTTTATATCTTACATGATCAATGGCTACTTACCCTTATGTTCAGAATAACGAGAGCACGTTTATGTAATGTTAATGCCATGCATCCGTCGGCCATACATGATCATAGATGATGCTGGCCTTGCAGTCAGCTCGTGTTCAGCAAAGCTTATATCTCTTGGGATCTGAACAGTTGGGTATCGGTCCTCACGACGGTACATCTCCCCCCCGAGCAGCTTGACGATAAAAGACTAGAGGAGCGTATAGAGGCTGCAAGCATCCGACAGACGCATTTTGCTATGTCTGTAGCCAATTTATCATAAAAAGAGCGAAAAATTACTCCGTGGCAGCAAATGCTAAGATGTGCGAGGCATATAAGGCATATTTCTGCATGCATATCAGAGATCAAGACAAATTCTGGACACTTCATTTTACATGCGAGCACTGAAAAAAAAAAAAACTGGAATTGTTGCTCGTTTGGATGGCGGAATTTTATGTTATAAGACTTTCTAGACATCTCATGCAGGAGCCTCAAAGCCGTGCTGCTCCATAACGAAAACAAATACCTGTCTCACTCGGTTCACCTCAAAGAAGAATACAAGTGTCATGACCTTGCTAGACGCCTTGAAGTATGATGAGTACAGTTGGGAGGTCATCGGATACTTTAGAGTGGTGGCATTTCTGATGGATCTCCAAGGCGGTTTTGCCAAGCTTCCCTGCTATCTTTGCCTTTGGGACAGAATGGAAACCGCGGCGCACTACCACAGGCGGAACTGGCCACAGCGGGCCGAATTCTCTGTGAGGACGAACAGCGTCAAGTGGGAGCCATTGGCGGACTACCCAGAAGGTGTTGATGCCACAACTGCACATGAAATTAGGCCTTATGAAACAATTTGTCACAGCTCTAGATAAGGAGTCTTCAGCCTTCAAGTACCTTCAGGACTTCTTCCCTATGCTGTCTGAGCCAAAGGGCTTTGACACAGATATAGATCCTGGCGTGCAAGGCATACCCCCAAGATGCTTGCTACGAAGGAGAGAGGAGCTTGGTACAGCTTTGTCGCACTGGTTCAGGGCTTCCTAGGCAACCACAAGGCCGAAAACTATGTGGAGCTGGTTGAAGTGTTCTAATGAATGTGGTATATAGTTCTCTCCTTGCCACATTTTACGTTGGATGAGTATGTATTTGTGCTGTCGGAGAGACATCATGATCATGAAGTTACGAATGACAAGCCAGAATGGAGTCATGAACCGTCGGCATTATAAAGATTTTAGGCTCACTGTTAGCATATACGTCAGTATGTTTCTCTAAAATATCATTGTGACAATCGCAGTTTTTCTTTGGTATGATTTTGATTTCACTAAATACTTGTTTGGCACAACTACTGCAAGCATCGTTATTAGTTATCGGTTTGAGTTCCGTAATATGATTCCATTTAGTACATGAGGGAAGTCTGATTACATGGATTATTTGTTCATTACCTCGTGGCGGGACAAATATTAGATAAGGTACAGCTGAAGTCAAGAAACTAGAGATATCACAATTAAAGGCAAATGCAATTGTGATGCGGTTGTATCATTCACAAGCATGTGATCGATTACCTCTTATACGATCTCCTTTGGACTATACAACAAGTGACTGTCAGTTACCGACATGCATAAACTTCAGCAGTACCCAGCACTCTCTCTCAGCCAGAGTTGACATGATCTTACACAACAAGGTCCATTGCAAAATTGTTAGGAAGCGGATGCAATTTCCAAAGCAAATTTGCATAATATTCTATAAATGGGTTTTACAGTATATATTTTGCAATGCCTCTCTTTACGAAAACTGAACAAAAAACGTTCATATATCAATATTCTATGCATGCTAAACTCTAGAGAACTATTTTATGATCAAGTGGTTCCGTAAAATACCCGTCATTGATTCATAAGCGTTTTTATGGCAGAATATAAACTGCAAATATAGTAGTTGTCATATAAGCTATTTTGATCAGTCTTACAGATCTATGCAAATGAAACGCTGGTCACATTTCATTACAGATTTTCTTTTACTTGATTTAAATCATATGTCTAATCATAACTGCCAATAGCCTATGGAGCTGATGTATCTAATACAGCTAAATCTTAAATTAACAAGGAACATCAGATTGAATTTTTTTTATTACTTCTTATTTCTGAATCTTAAAAGAATACTTCTACTGAATCTTCTCAGTAGAGAGTGATTCTAAAAACATTTCTTTGGAATACCACCACATGATTATGTTTACAGCGTCTGATACACCTATTTCTAGATAATGCAAGTCAATGAAAGTTTCAGTGGGCAGGGGCAAGGCAAGACTGAGCTCAGGCAATTTTCTCCTCAGATATGTAATAGTTTCATCAATGGGGACTTTAGTGAAAAGTGAATTCACATAGAAGCTGATAAGTTTATGATCAGGAAAATTAATGTTCTTAACTTCGTTCACAAAGTCTACACTATTACTGGAAAGCTAGGAAGACTTTTTATCCTCCCATTATCAAGGATGTTACAAATGATGATAGGTCTAAGTGTGTAGTTCTTCCCTAATCTCCCCACTTAACTAATCTTAGAAGTGTATTAAAGAACAATGCTTGTAAGGTTGCCTCCTAGTACAATAACACTATTAGTAAGACCTTGATAAGGAACAGACCAAATCATTCAACAATTGGGAGTGTTTACGCTGTC